>PVJA010003349.1:0-96197 GCA_004027025.1 Myocastor coypus
AGCAAGACCTTGTACAAATGAATAAATCAACAATAATGAAAGAATAAATAAATAATGTTTTCTTTAAAACCATCCAATCAAATTAAAGTGTATTTTAACCTGTGACCATTACCAACAAAAAACTGTAAAATCCATTTGATCATGCAAATCAAAAACCTTTTTGCGTAAATGATACATTTCAGTCATTTTCTTATTCTTTTTTCTTACTTCTTTCACAAACAGTAATTGCATGTATTTATTCTTGAAGACTGGGTCCCCAAAGGAACAATCACAAGTAAGTAAATGCAGTAAATGTTCTCAGCTTTTTGGAACTGCAGTCTGAGCAATGGGCTCAAATGCAATCCCAGGCTTTGAGTAAAGGACTCACCTGCATTTCTAAGGCTCTAAAATGTGTGGGGCCCTGTTTATCAGTTTGATCCTCATAGGCTCTCTCATTTCCAGGGAAACAGGGAAAGTTTAGAGTTAACTAGGGCAGATGTTAGGCACATGTTTAAATTTTTCTATATATCAACCTTGAAACCAATAAACATTCTTACTGGGCTGAGCTGAGCTGAGGCTGGCCAGCACCATGATCCTCCTGCCCCAGGATACTTTCTGTCTCATTCCATCTTCCCTCTACCCTGTTTCCTTCTGTGAGGGTTGGAACCCCTCAGTTGGTGCCAGAACACGGCCTTGATGCATTCATGGGGCAGAGGACAAAAACTGCGACAGCAGAAAAGCCTCGAGAATAAGTAAATACGTGAGGGCTGGGGGAAATTCACATGAAGGGTAAAATGTGGCATTTGCATTCTTGAGAGCCAGAGCTCTTTGCAGATGTTATCAGAACTTCTCTTACATCCCTAGGAGTTACCGTGTTGACCTTCCCGCAAATTTCCCGCTCCCTGTCTTTTCTTATGGAGGGCAATCCCACTTGAGGAAGTAGCCTGGGATAAAGTTGGGAAGGCTCTTAAGGAGTACTATGGTGCTCATGGACCCCAGCTGCTGTCCACGGATACTTTCACTTGTGGTCAGCTCTTTGCGGTGCCCTGAAATCGGCACCTATGGATGAAGTCATAAAAGGGTGCACATAATGCCTCTTGTGATACTAGTATATCCCCTTATCACACTCCTATCCCCTCAATGCCTCTCCCCACCCCCGGAAGAAAAAGCCCCTCTGCTTGGGAATGCTTTCACTGATTCAATTACTGGCTCTGAATCAGAGGGGGAGCCAGCAGGAGTCTCAACAAGTAGAGGAGGAGGCTGGAAAGTATGGGGATCATCATGAAGGGCTCCTCCATGCCTTCCGGCCTAACAGTCAGCTTTCCTCCGAGCCTGACCCTATCCTGGATCCTTACTCTTCTCTTGACCTCCATCAACTTCTACAATTGATGCCACAGCTGCGTGGCCATAAGGCTGCTCAAAAAGGTACAACCCAAAGAACAAAGTTAGAAGAGGAGTTTGAGGGCAGTGTTAAACCATCTGGGCAAGGGAGACATTCTTCCAGTCCTGGTCACTCGCCCTTGGGGTGGTTCCCAGCTCAGACTCAGATCCCCATCTTCAAGGGAAGACACTTCCATGAGCTCAGCCTCACCCCTTATGTGTCCCTCTCCCCTTGGAACCAAAGGGGACTTTTCAGGAGCCTGAGGTACAGCATCCTGGTTTTCTTCCTCCTGTACAATACGTGGCTTTTGAGTTCGCCATCAAAAAATTACATGGTAGGAGAGATAATTCTTTGCCTATGACATTCCCTGTCATTGTCAATGCATAGGGACAGCCTTTCTACACAGAATTAAATATCAAATTAATCAAAGAGCTAAAAGAGGGTTACAAATTGTATGGTCACGCTGCACCATATGTATCTTAGATGGTGCTATATGACTGGGAGAGAGTTCTTGCCTCTTGGGTTGGGTAAGTGCTCTTTCACGCTATCCCTCCCACAGATTGTTAGATCTTTTCTTATAGCACCTGATAATTTTTCCCTAAGCTTACAGATCCTCACCAATTCTGGACCTTCCAGTAATCTTCACAGATGCCAGTCTAAAACAACGTGCTGTGATGGCAATTAATCAACAAATTTTTCAAAAGCCTATACTTCAAATTCCCTCAGCACAAGAAGGAGAGCTACTTGCTTTACTTTTATTATTCTCTCTGGTTCATCTTTTAGTATATACACTGATTCTCAATATATACATATATATATATATATATATATATAATATTTATATAATCCAATGTTGTGTTTTTATATATGTTCACATAATTATTAATTTCAAATATTGTCATATAATTTTATTTGCATATAAACTCTCATTTATATCTTCACTGTAATAATTGATATCTGTTTTTATCAAGTGTTAATGCTCTTTACACAGAATGACAATTATAAGTGTTTTTTAAATATTTCAAAGCAACTTTTTTCTGATCATTGTTTATCTTAAGTGACACACAATTATACTTTTATGTCTCCTTCAATATAATTATTTTATATACAGAAGATACAGTTTTATATGACTTTTATTCTTTGCAATTTTTTTCAAGACCAGGAATAGAACTCAGGCCCTTGTGCTTGCCAGGCAAGTGCTTATTCTACTGAGCTGTTTCGCCAGCCTCCTGCAATTTGTTGATACTGTCTAATTTAGCAGAAGCTTAATTTTTGCAAATGTCTCCATACATTCTATATATCTAGTGCAACGCAGTGCTTGTTAATCCTTCTAGTTTTCTACTTTCTGATTATTTTGGCCTGAATTGTTCTTATTTTCTTACTTAGCTCAAGATTACATATAAAAGTAAGTCTTACAAATATTTGATCCATCAGAGATTGCCTAAATCCAAAGGTATTTGCAGATGATTAATGTCAAAAGAGAAAACAAATCTTTAGGGTAACAAAATGTTCTATATAGGAAACATCCTATTGGTTCATGGACATATATAAATTTATCAAACATCACTGACTGGTAAGTTGAAATTCTATGAGTTTTACCGTATTTAAGTTGACTTTAAAATGTTTATTTTTAGTATTTTTAGTAAATACATGGAAAATAGTCCCATTGGCTAAGGAAGGAAGCTCCGTGCCTTGAGAGTCAACACCAAATGTTGCGAAGATGGACCAATGAGTTTCCAACAGCATTTATAATGTCTAAAATAAGAATTTTTGTAGATCTGGAGCTTACAGACACCATAAAGAATAAAATGTTAAGGACTGATGAGCTAGCTCAACAGACTAAAGTGCCTGCTTAGGCAAGCTTAGATAAGCACAGAGACCATGATTCAATCCTCTACACTACATGCTGAGCCAGTCTTGCCCCCAGGGTGGGCTGAGCTGGCCTGGTGTAGTAGCACATGCCTGTAATCCCAGTGCTAGGGAGGCTGAGAACAGGATGATCACAAGTCCAAGCTATGTAGTGAAACCCTGTAACAACCAAATATATTGAAAAAGGAAAATACAAGAAGATATTACACCATTAGGATGGGCAACTTGACTGCTTTAGGGAGAGCACAGGGGATGAGAACACAGACATCTAGGTTAGTCTGGGTTGATCATGGACTCATGGCCCTGCAGTCTACCTCTAGTCCATGCTCCTTTCTGACGTCATTCAGCTGCTATTCATCCCTACCCCCATGAACTAAGCATCTTTGTTTGGCAACACTCCTCTGCCATGGCATCCTTTTGTCCTTGGAGTTTGCTAGTAAATCGGCTGAATCTATCAAATGTATGTGCCAAATTAAATTACCTTTCTTTCAAGTTGTAGGTGTGTGTCAGCAATGAGAAAGCTAATTAATGCAACTACGACAATCAACTGGAAAGTACGGATCTGAACTAAAATACGGACACAAAAATAGAATGGGATTGAGGTGTGATGATAAGGACGAATGTATTAAACTCAATGCCTGATATGGTATAGGTGAAATCCTTACCAGAGAAGAAGCTATGATAAGATAATTACAGTCTGATGGAAAACATTATTTGAAATTAATGCATCCCTAAAAGATAATCCATATTAATTGATAAGATATAGATCACTGTAATTATGTAATTATTATTTTTTCCTAAGGATCAAGAGAAAAATAATAAGTCACTAAAAGGCTCGATGACAATTGCCATCCAATGTCTGTACTTTTGTGCTGATAAGAAACTGAAAAGCCTGCAAAACATGTGAGGAGAAAGCTCATAAAGGAGAACAGACATTAGGCAAATTTCAACTTTTTCTAATTTCACTGTGGGGCAGCCTATTAATAAAGCTGTTCTATTAGAAGTGTCTCTGTTTTCATGTCCTACTGCTTCCTAAAATTGTAATAGACTTGTAATATTTGAGACATGAATTGTCTCAAATACTTGAAATGGTGAACTAAGAAAGACACTGAGAAAAAAATCTATAAATATCAACAACAGCCATCACTCAGTGAATGGATTATATCTGCTGACACTTTCTTAATTGAAATAATGAGAATGTCAGCTTAAATATGGATCAGATTCATGTCATCTTTCAACAAGGTCTCCAAGGAGCTATCACGTGGCTATGTACTCAGGAAGCAGCATTCAGTAGTAAGACTAAGAATTCTTTCTTTGGGTAATATGTTTTGAAATGGCTGCCACTTTTAATATGTTTTACCTACAGATTCTCATTTAACTGAAAATTACTTACATTGCGGGAAATAAAAAATGTCCTCAGTAGTCTAAAGCATGTGTGTCCTGAAATCTCTGAGGAACCAAATGAGTAAATGAACATTTTATTTAGCCTACATGAGGACTTGTGTTAAAGAATGCTAGGCTTTCTGAAGTGAATAGTAGAACAATGCTAATTTATGCACAGATATCTGCAGTCATATAAATAATAATTCATATTACATAAGTGTATATAGAGAGATTTGAATTATTTTCTTTGTTAATGTCCAAAAGTACATCCCTTAAAAATACAACCTCCTGTTTTTAGCCTCCCCAGTGCTGGGATTGCAGGTGTGTGCCACCACACCGAGACTTATGTGGCCTGTTCCTGGTCAGTATGCCTGGGGGCAGGGTCAGTGTGGCATGGAGTGCTAGGGATCAAAACACTTTGATGGGCTAGTATGAATATAGAAGAAAGTAATGGAGGAGTTTAATTCTTTATGCAATTTGTATTCTTTAAGATAACTGTATTTTTAAAATATGTTCAATGTCTGTACTGCTTCTTTCTAAAGGTTGATAATTGTCAGTGCAATTTTCTAATACATTCCATATGTCATTTTACTGAATGCTTGCCTTTTCTAAGGATCAGCAGGAATACATTTTATCAAACTTTACAGAGCGTATGGATCAAATTAATGCATATTCTTGAGTATGTGGGAAGCAAAGATTAAGTAACCAGACAACTAATTCTTTTTAGCTATAGCATGTCATCTTTAGCTTTTAGTCAGTTTGAACTAAGTTAATTTTGACAGATGCAACACAGCATTGGAGATTATGTTTCCAGACAATTAATAAAGAACATGACTGGACATATCAGAATGTCGCTGCACTGTATACTTTATTATTATTATTATTAGTAGTAGTAGCTGTAGTAGTAGTACTAGTAGTAGTAGTAGTAGTAGTAGTAGTAGTAGTAGTAGTAGTAGTATTTTAACGTATTTAATACAATGTCTACAGGGTCTTACTTCATAGGTCAGACTACTGTAGTGATTCTTCCTGTTTTTCAGCCTTCCAAGCTCAGGGATTACAGGTACACACCACCAGGCGCATTCTCATTCACTGTCTCGGTGCTTCCAGAGGGACAAGGGACTGGCATGGCATTCTGGGGATCAAACCCTGCCCCCAGCTCTGCCTAAGCAGGCACTGTAATCCACTGAGCTATGTGGCTGGTCTGCACTATACTCTTAAAAATGGCTCATCTTGTGATTTATTCTATAAGATATCTGTATATATCTTATAAAATAGATACATATATAAAATACTTTCTATATTTAAGCACATCACCATCAATTCACCATGGCAGCATTTCTTATTTCTAGGAAAAATGTTTCTAATTATTTCAAATAATTAGAATTATCTATCGTCCTTTATTATTAAAATCTGAAAAAAATTATCCAAGTGTGAGAAACAATTAAGCTTCCATTTAGATTTAAAATTATTATACTGAGTCTAGAATATGAGTCCATATAAGATTATACTTAAATGAAAAAAGCAACAGTCAAATACAACACATAAAATCATAGACAGATGGCTATGACTTAGTCTTAAATTGTCATGTAACTTTTTAATTTAGAAATCTTAGTTGACTCACTTCAATCTGAGGAGAAATCACAGAGCTCTTTCTTTAAAAAGTTTATTTTTTTAAGTGAAAACCAATAAAAAATACTGTAAAATCATTTTCATGCTCAACATATAATCATAGCAGTTCACTGTAGAAAATAATTTTGTCGGGTTGATGTTGGTGAATTAAAGTCATGAGTAAATGTTTTCCACTTTTATAATTACATCTTCCTGGATAAAGTTATTGCATTGTAGTTAAAAATGCATGCAAACATATCAACAAAGTAAAATACTGCTTCAAAGCATCCTAAAGTTGGTCATTACATGAATACCATGTAGCTAAGGAGTTTGGTAAGGAAACACATTTTGTTTGCTTAGGAAGTCATTAAAATTATATATGAGAGAGAAAACATGGGTATTCCCTAATTAAAGATCAAACTCAAGTATAAATGAAACTGCATGCTTATCCGCAGTCCTCATGGGTGGCAATCAGAGCTGTGTTGCTCCTCCTGAGTATTAAGCATGTGTTGCACATTTATGAATGTGCTCCTACTGAGAGGGCCTTAACCCATGACTGAAAAACAGAAAACCAAAAAGAATAAAGATTTGGAACATTATCAGTAGAATTCCTCACTTATTCCCAAGCAAAATCTTACCTGTGCTTTGTTCAGGAGTGAAACATCCACCTTGGAGCACTGAGGGAAGAAAGGACTCTCACATGCTTTCTCTACATTTTAATTGAGATGGTTTCATGGTGAGCTTTTCTTTGAGCATTTGTTTACAGATTTGACTACCAAATTAACCAATCCAAATCAAAGTGTTTAAACATTTACATTTCTGAAAATATGCAAAAGTATGAAATGTTATCTACTGAAATATGTGACATTTCTACCCACAAGGCATAATTAGAAATCGTAGGAACTATGTATTTTCCCCAAGTGTAAGAAAGTTTTTTCTAAGTTTAACAGCTATAGTTTGTGCTGATAAGGAACTTTCTTCTATGAACTCAAATTTTTCTTCTAGGAGTCCAAACTTTCAAGTTATTATTCTTAAATGCTTTACTTCATTATTAAGAATAGCAATACCGTGAATAAAAGCTAGAAACACAGATTTTCTTACTTCTATTTGCTATGTTTTTACTATTTATTTAATGGTCTATGTAATATTTTCTGTGCCCATAGTGTTTAACTGAGGCACAGAAAGGATGTTATTAACTTTTGAACTTCTTATACTAGACTAGGATCATCTGAGAAGTTGAAGATATGGCATTATAAAACATTCAATGTTTTACTTATTTATTTTTGTAGATACTGGCATGTATTTATTGTACAAAAGAATAGGTTTCAGAGCCGGGTGTGGTGGCGCACGCCTGTAATCCCAGCACTCGGGAGGCTGAGGCAGGAGGATTGGTGCAAGTTCGAGACCAGCCTGGGCTACAAAAGTGAGCTCAAGGCCAGCCTCAACTGCATAGCGAGACCCTGTCTCAAAAAGACAAAAAAAAAAAAAAAAAAAAAAAAAAAAAAAAAAAAAAGAATAGGTTTCACTGTGACATTTTTATCCATGGAAATAATTTGTTTTGATTGTACCTAGAATCCTTCCTGTCTCTCTCTAATTCTCTTTCCCTGCCCTAAGATTTCATTTTACTTGTACATGTTTTTTTTTTTCCTTAGATTTCACATAAGAAAGAAAAACATTGGATACTTATCTTTCTGAGACTGACCTATTTAGCTTAACATGAAGTTCTCCAGTTGTGTTTTCCTGCAAATGATAGCTTAGTTCTGTTTTTCACAGTTGAACAAACACTCCATTGCATATGTACTACATATTTTTATGTACCCACAGAGGAATATTTATGTTAACTCAAATTGTCTGTCGTGAATAATGCCACACTAAACTAGGGTACATAGGTATGTCTTTCTAATTTTTAGTTCTTAAAATTTTATTTGCGTTTTTGCTGGTTTTTGTTATCTTGGGTGTCTACTGAGGGCTAATGGAGCAGAATCGCATTATGCTTCTAGTTCAGCTCTCAGTGACCCTTCCACGTGTTCTCTAATGCTTGCACACCTAGGGTACAAGCTCACCAAAAGTGCACAAAAGATCCTCCTCTACCGCAGCCCCACCAGCATTTGTCATTTCTTGTTTTCTTGGAATTGATATTTTGAGCTGAAATGTAACTTCACTAGCATTTCATTTACATATCCTTGAAGGTTAAAGATGTTGAAAATTTTCATGTATTTATTGACCATTTGTGCTGCTTTTTGGAGAAATGTTTGATGGTTTTTGTTCATTTGTGTTTATTTTTTATGTATTTAGTACAGGTTCTACAGGGTCTCACCACACAGATCGGACATCTAGTGATCCTCCTGTTTTCAGCCTCCAAAGTGCTGGAATTACGGGCACACCACCATGCCCAGTCTCATTCACTATCTCAGTGTACCCTGGGGACCAGCTAGCACAGCATACTGGGGATTGAATCCCAGTCCTTGTGCCTACCTAAGCAGATGCTTTACTCTGCTGACCTATTTGGCTGGCCCTTTGGTGATTTTTATGTGAGAAATATTTTATGTAGTCATTTCTAAATAGTTTACCTTAATTTTACCCAGCCCCATGGGCAGTAGGTACTGTTATTATTTCTGATATGTAGAGGAGGATCCAGAAACATAGACAGGAATGCTCACTTAGAGTAATGCATGGTGCATCTTACAACTATTTTCTCTCATTACTTTCCTGTACTACCTTGGTATTTAACACATACTGTATTCTCCAATAAATTTACAATTTCTACTGTTTGCCTTTTTTCCACTGACAAAGCCTTTAAATTGCACATAATCACTCACTATCTCTATTTCTTTATCTGCTATACAGTGGATATCTATTACAAGATACTATCTACTCGAGAAGACTTTCACAATTCAGACCCCATTTTCCGAATTTTAAAACGCAATATTCTAAAGTCTCCAAGATTGTGATTCATTAGAGC
The DNA here is from genome assembly GCA_004027025.1 of Myocastor coypus. Classification (NCBI taxonomy): domain Eukaryota; kingdom Metazoa; phylum Chordata; class Mammalia; order Rodentia; family Myocastoridae; genus Myocastor; species Myocastor coypus. The sequence continues at coordinate 9,183 of PVJA010003349.1, forward strand.
CTGTGCTAGAATCCAGAAAACTCAATTTCTCGGTTAATTGTTCTGGTCCCCCCCCCCCTCAATTTTTTCCCTCCTGTATTAGAATTTTTTGATGTGGTTTGTCACAATGTCTTTAATCTACATGGGCTTATAGTCTTATACCTTTTAGATATTGCTTTCTGCAAAAGTACCTGGTCCGCCTTCTTCCCATGTTGTCCTCTGGAATCTTTGCTTTTAACCCCTCACTATGACCACCAGCTGTTGAGGAAGCCTTCTGCAATCTGCCTGTACAGTCAAGACTTGCTTTCCCATCTGACTGCACAGGCTTGCCAGTGGTAGATGATGTGCAAATTCACCCTGCAAATCACAAATCTGTCTCTTATATGCAATTCTCTCCTTAAATCCTGTCCACTACTTACCTTCTCGGCATATTTCTCCTCTTATTTTAAACTTTTCTTGATTTTTCCAGTAAAATTTTACAAATTATGCTTCTTGCTGCTAAACACTTTCTTTACTTGATGTTTCCAGTATTGCCTGGAGCATTGATTTCACCACGTGTAGAGCGGGGCATTTAAACTGAGAGAGTTTGAGCACCTCACCTAAGTTACAACTACATGTAAGTAGCTCTACTAGTCAGCGTTTCCGCTGCTGGGCAAAATACAGCCCACAATTTAAAGGTACGTGTGTGTAGGGGTGTTGTGGTGGTGGAGTTTGTTTCATGGTTTCTGATATCTCAATACATAATTGGCTAATATCAGCAAGAAATGGTAGGATGTGAAGTAGGAAAGCTGCAAGATCTAGGTAGGCAGAAAGCAGGGAAAGGGAGGAGCTATGGCGAGAACACAGTCTCCCACTCCTGTCTCTCCTGACCAGTCTCCTTCATGGGAGCACCTCACCTTGCAGCTCTTAATTGGATTAATACTGAGTTCAGCACCCCCACAATCCAATCATTTTCCCAAAGCCTCACCTCCCAACACATAGACTTCATGGGATTTTTTGACATCAGAAATGGAGGCAAATAGAACCAGACATTTCAGCGCCTGCTTAATCAGACAAAGGGACCAGAGTTTGATTCTCGGCATGCCGAGCTGGCCCTGCCACTGTGGCCATGGTGAATGAAACTGGGTGTGGTGGCGCCTGTCTGTAATTTCAGTGTTTGGGAAGCTGAAAACAGGAGGATCACAATGAGTCCAATCTGTGTAGTGAGATCGTATAGACCCTGCAGGCACTGTACTAAATACATAAAAAAGCAGAAATAGAGGCAATACTTGTATCCTCAGTGTCTAAATTCTAAATCTTTTATTTTTTTATAGCCACACATCTCTTAAATCAGGCTTTCTTCCTTGAGTATAAACACTGCTATGTGTCCGGCCCTTCATATAAGGAAATATAATACTTCTTTTTTTATATCCATGTCGTTACTACACTAGCTTTTAAATTCTTGAGGGCAAGGAGCTAATCACTTTCATGTTCAATGAATGTTGTGGGCTCTTTTGATGTATAGTAGGCATTTGGAGTATATGATTTAAATACAATAGCATGCATATGTAAATTTTATAGTGGTATCTATAAAGATGGGCAATAATATTGATACATGATTACAATGCTTAAAAAGTTTAAACACATTCTTGTAAAACTACACCTAAGTCCACAATAATGCAAAATTTGTTTTGACTAATAATAAATACATTCTTACCCCAATAATGTACTCAACTTTAATTAAATTTAAGTTAGTTTCTCTTCTACAAGAGTCCTAGTTTATACCTTCAGTGGCTTTTTCTGCAAACCCCAGAGCAATTTATTTTATGTCCTAATTGTTTTTACTTGATTTGTTTTCTAATGATGATTTAAATTGTTCTTCCAATTAAGCTACCACCAAGAGTTGTTCTCTGAATGTTTTCATAAAAATAAAGGCTAGGTTACATCCACTAAATCACTATCCTTTTAATGCACAGAGAGTATTAAAATCTCCACTTTTTTTGCAGTTTGTTTGAAGATATTACGATGAAATCTGACAATTAGGATAGCAGCATCAGAATACTACTTCTGTCTTTGAAATGAGACTGTATCTGTGGACCTGTATTTCTTCTCTGTATTTCACGGGTCTGTATTTATTTATCTATTCATTCATTCATTGACTCACTCACTCACTCATTTTCATACTGAGGTTTGAACTCAGGACCTTATGCCTGCCAGGTGGGCACTTATGCCACTGAGCTGTCTCTCTGGGACTGATGAATTTATCAAAGTTGAAAAAAAAAACTAGCTTAAAAAGAAAAATAACCATACATTATAGTCCCCTTTCTGTAGCTCCCCTAGACTTGAGTTTGTTACTAGAAAATACCTAAAGAAAATTTAAATATACATCTGTGGCTTTGCTGAATAAAATACACCAGTTAATGTCTAGAAAATACCCACTCGGGGCTAAGATGCTCGTGGTGCCTATTATGGAAGGATAGAGGAACAAAGTCTGTCTCAAAACCAGTGTTAAATCAATCTCAGACTTGTTTCAGTAAAGGTTAGAGTGAGTAAGGAACAGTGAGGTGAGGTGTCTGAGCCATGAAATATAAGTACTACAGGATGTCATTTTATTCAGGAATTAGGGAAGAATCAAGTCATAGATTCATACTTTAAATTGTACCTGACTTGCCAGGATGAGTATTTTCCTATGTAGACCAGTATCCCCTTGGTTTCTTCAGTTAAGTCAAAGCTCCATAGTCCTCCTTATTGAAATTTTTTCATATTACTTCTTTCCTTTCTGTGATATCGTCTTTGTTATTTTAAGTTGGGACCACCAAATTCTAAAGATGTATGTTTTTACCTGACAGTTGTGCTTCAGATAGACTGTCAAATTGAGAAGGGTGATTTGATAGCTTATATTTGTTTTTAAAATTAAATTAATCCTTGATAAGAGTTGCTTTTTTTTTTTTTTTTAAGGTGTTACTAGTCTTGATCATTAGTTTGACACTGTCTCCATTTTAGATGACCTGTGTCACTAGCAGGCCTGTTACTCTCCATGACTAACTGCAAGTGTTTATAATGGAATAAAATTGCTTTTCTACATTTAAAAAAAAAGTTGAAAAAAACAAGATCCCATGTACTGGCTTGCTGGTTTTCTTGGAAAGGCACCATCAGTGGGAAACACCTACCATCAGTGAACTGAGAAATGAGCAGTTTTGCTTAAAGGACTAAAATTTATCAACGTGCCGTATTTTAACACAAAGAATACCCTATCAATCCGTTGTCCAGAATTAATGCCTAAGCTTCCAGATTGAAGATCTTCTCCAAGAAAGCCCTAATTTGCACTTTCCTCCTGTCTCTTGCATTTTCATCTCTCATTTACTCCCTGCCTCTCTCCAGCAGCTCTTATGAGCCCTGATTGATTCCTTTGCTCTCTCTAATCCATCAAATTGCTCCTTGCTTCATTTGTCAATTTGTGGGTCGGTGATACAAGTGTACTTTTGTGAGTAAATTCACTTACTATTTCACTGCAAAACTAGTACCCTTGACAAGGGAAAATCATGAATGCTTCTTAGTATTGTTTTTGGATTTACTATATGGCTAATTGTGTTATCATACAATTATATTATCATCACTGCATTTTAAATTGAATCTCTTTTATGTTTAAATAAACTCCTTCACTAGGAAAACTCAAACACTTTGCTTGTTCTGTTTTGTATTCTAAAGAAAAATCTAAACATTATGCACAGTTCTACAGCTCATCCCAAATCTTTGGTCTTAGTGGAAGGTAAGGCATTTGACCTGTGTTTATTTTCTTCTCTGAATTCCTGCTACCTTTGACGTGTGCTCTCCTCTCTACTCTTTCTGAGAAACATGAGACAAAGTGTAATTTTGTGACTCAACTTGAATTCCAATATTTAATATTATATCTTTAGAATTCACTCTTAGAAACTGCTCTATTTATTGTTTGGCAAACTTTTCTCTTTCATTTATATTTTACTTCATTTTGCTTGAGTTTTGAAGCTTTGTCTTAATGTTTGCATTAGTCTGTCCTCAAATCTTTTTAAATCTTGGGGCATCATTTTTCCAGCTTCTCTAAACTGCCAACTCTATAAATGCGATTTTTTTTTTTTTTCTGGTCCTATGCATTGAACCCAAAATCTCGTGCAGGGCAGGTAAAAATTTTGCCACTGAGGTAAACCTTCAACCTGTGCCATAACTCTTTACCAAATACTGCTTCTAAGGTACTCTGTTCCTTTTTTCATTACCCAATTAAAAATATACTGTTCAACAACATTTACATCATACTGCTTTCAAAATTTAATATCTTCTCAATTGCCCTCATTTATGCTTAAGTTAATAAATATTTCCATTCAAGTTTGACTGATCTTTAACTTTTTACAGTTTAAACAGAAAAAAATTGAAGCTATTCATAAAATAGATGTAGGCATGAAATATTTCCCCAAAATATATTAGAACAAAATTTTATTTTCAATGAACTAAGAGAAACTAACTGTACATTGTAACTCTCTTGTATATATACTTACATATTTCTGTTCCTTTTTCATCTTTTTTTTCCATCATAGTTTTTCTTTGCTTTTAAACTTGTAAAGCAAAGCAATACATGGACCACTACTGGACTTGTGAGTTCTGTCTTATTCTCTGTATCTGCCTCCTATTATAAGATGCATTCTTGCATCTTATAATACATTTTTAATTGTCATTAATGCCTCACTGTCCAAGTGAATACTTGGTTTTAGAGTACAGTAGAAAGAGATAATTCATTAAAATTTTCAGAATGCTTAGGCATTTAACTACTAATCAAAAATGTATCTAATTTTGGTGGTAAAGTCACTATAGAGTATTCAACATACCATAGTTAAATGAACATATTGTATCTTTGAATTTCCTAAACACTTTGTTAAATTAATATTTTTAAACATCTAACAAAGTTTTTCATGGTGATTTTATTTCAACTCACTTCAAGTGAAACAAAATATTTAAAAAGTCATTATTGAAGAGAAGTGAACATAAGGAAGGTGACTGAAACAGAGAGAATATTTTATTTGTTTTATCAAATTTGCAAATAATAACAATTTTGCAGCAAAGATTCAGAGCAGCAGTGCAACTATATCAGTGGTGATTTCCCCAGAAATGTTTCTTTGAAATATAGTGTTTTGTAAATAAGTAGGAAGCTATTTGGGAGTTGTTAAACCTCCAAAGGATACTCCTGGAGCAAATGTGTGAATGTAGACAAACCTGAGATAATATTCTGTCCTAAACTATAATTTTTTCTAGGAAAGAAAATCTACTACCAAATTATGAGACCAGCATGACTGCAAAAACAGAGTCATTTAAATTCCATAAATTAAACAAAGCTATAAGACAATAACTTTCATAAGCATAGGTACAAAACTATTCACCAAATATTAAAATCAAATGCAACACATTAAATGTATACATGCTGTAAGGATGTGAGACATTTTATAAATATAACAGGCATATTAAATATTCAAAATTATGTTAAGTCATTATTGAATCTACAAACTGAATAGCTAACAAGTGTTTATATCAAATAGAACAAATATATTGTACAAAGTCCAGTGCCACCAATGATAGATGAACAATTCTCACAAATTAGCAATAGCAGTATCTAATTAAATACATATATACATATGTAAAACAATAAGAGAAGGAGAGAAAAATATGCGAGCATTGAGAACAAATAAATAATTATGTTTTTAATGGAAAACAACATTCTAAACTGATTTAAACCTTAAATAATATACTGTATCAAAACTTTTCTTTTCTCCATAAATTAAGGCAATTTATATATTTTTATGCTTTTCAATAAGTTTAATTTTTAAAACATGAAAAGTAAACTCCCATTTTTTTAAATCTGCAAAAAATCACAATAGCAATCCTTATAGCAAAATTTCAGGATGCAATATTTACGTGCAAGATCCACTTGCTTTTCTGCATACCAGCAATCAGAAACTGTGATTTTGAATAGAAATCACAATATCACTTCCATTGAAATTTTTCAGAGAAAAAACAAAAAATGAAAAAGAATGTTTAGGTATAAGCAAAGTAAAGCATGTACAGGAGGTATACATCAAAAATTAGTAGTCTCTGATTAAAGAAATACGAAAGGTTAAAAGAGGAGACACATCTGTATTCATGAGCTAGAGCAGCCACTTCTCAAGGCAATCTGCAGATTTGAAGGCAGCAAGCGACTACAGATGCAGACAGATCGATCACAGCAATGATTTAAGCGAACAAAAGTACTAATGATGCTGTATGACTTTGATTTGATGATAAACCTATAGTAATTAATTTCACATGTTTATTAAAATGTGCACATAGTCTCTAATAAAACATAGCAAAGAACTCAAATACGTTTGCATGAATACACTGATTTTAGTGTGCACTGACTTTAAAGCATTCATCGTACCAGAACTAAATGAAAATGGTTTTGGCAAAAGAACAAAGCAATATATATATATATATATATATATATATATGTTAACTTTGGAATGATTTCCTTCAAGTTCTAAGATTCACCAAGATAGGAAATCGTTTGTCTTTCTTCTTGGGTTCAACAGCCTGGCAAACATACATCTTGTTAGAGTCAGGTCGCTCATTCAAATGAAGGGAACTAAAAGCCTATAGACTATGCATGTGCCATGGTGCTCAATCTTCAGGAGGAGAAAAATGTCCTAACTTCAAGTTATGCTACATTTGCATCTGCTTAACACCCACTGCTGGACACTCCACACACATCTGCCTCTCTTCAGGACACAACAGACCACGAGAAGCCCTGAAGATATACTCTGGAGATACACTTCACAACAAATAGTACTTGAGATGGTACATGTACAGAGAGAGAGAGAGAGAGAGAGAGAGAGAGAGAGAGAGAGAGAGAGAGAGAGAAATGAATTTAGTTGTTGTCCTCCAACCTTTCCAAAAAGTGACTTAAAAAGTGACCATATATCAAAAGGTTAAAAGCAAAATTTCAAAACTACTATATGGCAGTATAGGAGAAGGTCTAGGTGACCTTGATTTGGCAGTGACTTTTTTTGACAATGAAATGCAATAGCAAAGCACAATTCAGAAGAGAAAAATATTTTAACTTAAATTTTATTAAAATTAAAAATGATACTTCCTCTAAAACTTTTAAGAGAATGGAAGGACAAGCCTGCCCTTACGGAATATTTGCAAGAGTTTGGCTATAACTGACTTGCATCCAAAATGTGCAAAGAACTCTTAAATCTCAATAATAGGCCATATAGATAGCAAACAATGTGGAAGACTGTGGGTGACTTTCCTTGAAAGAAGAGCAATTGTCTCCATTTTGGCTATGCTTGACCCTATTTCCAAATATTGATACATGCATAGCTAGCTAAGACTTTTCCTTATCCCTTCAGCTGGCTTTAAGCAAAGCATATAAGTCTAGATAAGATGCTGGTGGTAGTATTTGAAGATGACAGGCATGTTTCCCAGGAAATACACATATGTTGCTCTTTAATGTAATCAGATAGAGATAAGATGAAGTGCCAGTCCCCACTATCAGCTGGGATCAAGCCTCGAGATAGAGGTTATGACTGCTGGGGCTTGAAAGATTACATATGAGAGCTAAAGCACCAGACCCCAAAACATTAGATGCTGTCTCAATGTGTAATGCAGATTACTCTTTCTGTGTCCTTCTCTGTATTCAGGTCTTCTGCTATCCCAGCTCACAGTATTTACCTATTTGCTGCCATCCTCAGTCATTTATCCTCAAGCCACTCCTCCTTCATGATAGATTGAAACCACAGTTCAGCCCTGAGTCAAGGCATTTTTTGCAGGTAGTTATCACCATGATTGGACTTAGGAACGCTTGGCTCTCCATAACCATAAGTATGCTTTCGTGTCTTTGTTCTTGTCATGGGTTGCACTGGAAGTGGTAGACTGAATTTAACTTGATGGGATTCCAATAACATATTCACGGGGTTAAAATATAAGCTTTCCGGAGTAAATGGAAGACCAGGAAGGCTCTCTGTCAAACAATGTAAAAAGATAGTAAACATCACTAGCCTTTATGTTTAAACACTGTGCCTAAACAATGAAATTTCATTCTATGTACACTAGAATAAACAAAGTTCAAAAGCATTAACAATACAAATTTCTGGCAAGGAAGTGAAACGGTAAGAGCTTTCAATAAGTATTGGCTGAAATATAAAGTGATATAGACAATGTGTAAGAAAGTTTACCAGTTTCTTACAAAACTGAATGTAACCTTTATGGAAGTTCCTCTCTTTATATTAAATTTTGTCCATATAGGAACTAATTCAAAATCATCAAACCTAGAAGTCAGTCAGGATGTTCTTCAATATGAAAAGAGAAATAATCTAGGGTATCCACAAGATGGAATATAACTCAACAAAAGAGAAATGAATCATTATAATAAAAAATTATGTACCATATAAATATTGCTAATTCAGTAAGCCACTTGAAAATACTCTAGACTGTGTGATTCCACTTATAGGATATTCTTTTTTATTTTTTTAACTTTTTATTTATTTGTGCTATGGCTGGTTCAGCCTGCCCTGGGGTGGGGCTGGTGCAGCATGTGATGTGGGGGATCGAACCGTGGTCCCTACAGTTGCTTAACCAGGAGCTTTAGACCACTGAGGCATCAGGCCAGCCCATCCACTTATAGGATATTCTCAAGCGGACACAACCATGTAAACAGTGATAAAGTCATTAAAGACTTGAGGACATGTGCGAATATGTAAAGCACAGCAGGTTTGTGGGACATTAAATCTATTCTGTATACTAGTCTAATGGTGGAGATTGACATTTACAGCACAGAGTAAAAATTGAAAATAAGTTCATTTAAGAAGCTATAGATTCCAAAACCACATTCTGAGAATGACAAAGTTGTCTCTCAGTATTACACACTGGAAAGTAGATAATGGTGCTTATCAAAGCCCTTCTGGAAATAAAGACAGTCAATGAGAGTAAAGGGAAGAAGAAATTGCACATAGTCAATGTATTTTAGTGGATGAATTTCTTACCCATAATGATATGAGTAGAAATTCTCATGCTGGTATAATACACAAAAATATGGCAATTGAAGAATAAATGAATCATACCTGCAAAATTTCTCATGACCAGAGCTAAAATGTACAAATGGGGAGAAGATACCAGAGTGAACTATGTTGCAAAGGATTAATTTGCCAATTGTATAAACTCATGATTATGTTAATATTGACACATGTCAGTATGTGGAAACACTGATATGGCATTAGTATATCATCTTGCTTTGCCAGTACCAAATAAAATCTACAAGTTCATGGTTGCATAAATGTATGCTGGAACAACATTATGAAGGTCATGTAATATACATTTATTATAGGACAGTTCCAAATAATTTATGTAGATACTTCATTATCAAGGGAGGAGAATATGTGTCCGACACTAATATAGTAAGTTCTTCCACAGTGTGGAAATGGGGCAGAATGGTAACTTCAGAGAAAACAAATCTGATAAACACTGCCTCAGCCAAGTAGTCAAGAACATTAATAATAATAAATTATATTGGCAGCACACATATGGATATGACATGTATCCTTTTACCTTGCTAGTTCCCTATTAAAACTCACAACCCCAGTCTAATAATTAGAAAAACGCCAGATAAATGGTAACAGGGCATTTCCTACAATGCACTGACTAAACTCCTCAAACTAAAGTTAATAAATAAGAAAATTGTAATCAACTGCAGTAGACACTAAGAAGTTAAGAAAACTTGTCCAATATTTATAATTCAAAATCCTCAGTCTGCTAGAATAGACAATAACTCTTTAAACTAAAACAACTAAAGTAATGATTCATCATTTTATGTGCTATATACTGTAAATAAATTTATAAAATGGTTGAGATGAAATTAAAACATTTTTCTATAATTATAGCATGATATGAAAATTAATCAAGTCTTTACAATAAAGTATATAACGATTCAATGCTTTGCAGCAGTGCCTGGTTTCTGAAATTTTTAAAATCTTGTATATATGAGAACTTTCATTATGCAAGATGTAAGTTAATTTCTTCTCTTCAGTTTTGCAAGAACCAGCCTCACTACAGCTCATGACTTTCCAAATATTCTATTTTCCAAACTTCTAACAATGTATTCATGGTACTTATGAAAACTACAGTATTGCTCAAATAAAAACAAATTTGTCAGAATTCTAAATAATGTTACTTATGGTGATCCACTATGTTTCCATTCAGGCCCTGTCCCTATGGCTGATTTTTGCTTAAATTATGTCATAATATGTGCTTCCCATACATTGTTTTTCCCTAACTGAAACAGCCATCTTACTTGAAAGGGTTAAGGGTGATGAGGAAAAACTAAAATTAAAGTTTAAAGAACTGAAATCACAATGCTTTACCAGGTTACAAAATATGACATATAAATTTCAAAAGTGAAAATTAGAAAACTTTTTAATTTGGCTCTATTCCTAAAGCTGAAGCATACTACAGCATGGAGAAATCCTTTGCGTCATAAACTCTGATTCATAGAAATACAACCAGGGTCCACCTGTGAAGAGCTATAAAAGAAGTATATTCAATAGTATTATTTTATCAACTGTATTTAATAGTTCTTTTGTTCTCATTCTCATTATACATTATTCTAATCCTCCTCCCCCACTTTAATACTTGGAAAAATAATTTCAGATTAAGTTCTATTATTTGCTTTAAGAAATATAATGTAAAATCATTAAAAAACAAATAATTGACTCTTCCAAGGATTTTTAAAATTTTAATTATGTTTAATAAGAAATAACAATATGACAGTTTCAAAACACGTTAGTAGTACATTCGCAATAATTGACACAATGCATACTGTTGTCCTCATAGTAGTTATACAGACCACAGGGTGTAGACATGATAAACTTTCTAATCGATATTGGTAAAGAAAGAAAAAAAAAATTCTTCTCTTTGAACTAATAGGAAGTAGCCGTATACACAGTCCAATGTCCCATAATTACAGTGGGTTACCAGTGAAGCTGGCAATGTTGGAAGCTGTTGATTTAAGCCTTTTACAGCTCATCATACTAATCTAGCTTTACATTTTATGCCTTGTAGTTAGACTTTTCCGCTGGATGGCTAAAAACAAGTTAACGCAACACCTGTATAATAAAACATTTAACTTTTGTAGCTTCCAAGGTCAGATTCCCTCAGGATTAACTTTGGAACCATGTACAGTGCTTTGTAGAACTAATGTCAGTGTCAGCCATCGGGATGAGTCACGGCCATTGTTTAACCAGTTTGTTTCAATACAACTTTATTCACACAAAAAATTGTACTGGTTCCTGGCATGAGACACTGAGACAATAATAAGTTCTAAAATGCACAGTAGATGTGGCAAAATGGGAAGACACTGTTGTAAAGGAGAAAGGAACTAGCATGGGTGAAATGGGAAGCAATAGTAAGGAAACATGAAAAGATGTGTGTCAGTTAGGCAATTAATATTTCTCCATTTGTTGAAAAGGAAAGCCTATGCTAATACCCACTGCATAAATGTTTATATTCCTATCTTGTTCACCAGCGTACTACGTTAAAGCTAACAACATGTAATGCATTAACTATTGTTATTTGCCTGTTATTTTGTTACTAAATTTCTTATTACCTTTTTTCCCATTAAAAAACAAAATAATTAAAAACATAAATAAGTAAAAAATAAAATCAAATATAAAAAAATAATAATTCTGTCAACTGCTTTTTCTGGTGCTCCCAATTTGGAAACTAAGTTTATATCCACATGAAAGCAATATTATTTTAGGATTTTGTGCCCTATACATCCTTAGCCCAGCCCTTGACATGGTGGTCTTTACTCTTTCATAGTTTAAAGAACATAACCAAATACTTAACACAAGCACAAGGTTTCCACAATTAGGTCCCAAAGGAGTCATTCTGTCTAAACTGAATTTCTGAATTAATCAGAAATTAAAGCCTTCTTCCTGGAGAAAAGGCAACAATCCAGAAGAGCTCCAGGGAGCTCTACTTTGCCTGACCTTGAGTGCAAGAATTAGAGCACCAGAAGCACACAGAGTCAAAAGTGAGTAACTCTGCTCCAGGGCGGCATGCCCTGTTTATGTTTGGGTGATGAATTCAGTCAGAGGGTAAACCGATAGAGTGCTTAACTCAGGATCTAAATCACTTTCAGCTGTCGGAAGCATCAACTCATCACTGCCAAAGATGTTATGGTGATGCTTGCAAGGAGAAGGTGATAAATTCACTTTTTAGCCATTAATGCAACACAGGAGTTTTGTTTGCCCTAAGAATTGGAAAAGGACCTTATAGACACTCTATTCTGTGTCATCATTTTTTTGCTAAAATTGCATGTACTTAGCAAATAAAAACGTATTTCTATGAACTGAATTATGCTTCAAAAATTTTATGTTTAAATTATACTCCTTAATATGACTGTATTTGGAGAGAGTTGATTATCTCTGAGATCTGATGTTGCTGCTCTGATCTGACGGGATTGGTATTCTTGTAGGGAGAGGATAGGGACACCAGAGCTCTGTGCTTCCTCTCCTCCTGTTCCATACCTACTCACTTTCTTCCTCTATCTCTGCACTTACCTCTGCACCAGCAACCTGGCAAAAACCATATGCAGATGCAGTGAGGGGACAGGCAAAACCAACTCCCTCCCCTGGGGCAAATGCTTGTAATTCTAAATGTAGAATGGACTTTCCAGCCACCTGAGTGGTACAAAAATTAATTTCTTGAAGAAAGCCCGGTAGCCCACCCCATAGTTGTTATGGCTGTCTCAGCAGATGAATAGGTGTATCTGCCAAGTGGTTAATGAAAACATACCACCAGTGAGCCGGGCAATGTGGTGCATGCCTGTAATCCCAGCACTTGGGAGGCTGAGACAGGAGGATGGGTGCGAGTTTGAGATCAGCCTGGGCTACAAAGGTGAGCTCAAGGCCAGCCTGAACTGTATAGTGAGACCCTGTCTCAGAAAAAAAAAAAAAAAAAAAGAAAGAAAGAAAGAAAGAAAGGAGGAAAGAAAGAGAAAACATACCACCAGCACACTTTTACTTCTGTACAGCTTTTCAAATTCTTTTATTTAATCATTTATTCCATGGTTTTCCCCACTTATTAATCAAAATGTATGTTTATAATTTTTTCTTTTTCCTTTTATTCTTTTTGCCAGTATAAAAAACAGTGTTAGTTTTCATCCTAATTTCTTTTAGGCAGCAAACACCTGTACTTTATTAGTTTTTTTAAATATATATATATATATATATATATATATACATATATATATGTATATATATATTTACATATATATAACATATAACATATGTTATATATATATAACATATCTATAGAAGTTTAAGGGTGGGTAATTGCGGTATTGCAGAAAAGTGGAAACAGTGCAGAAGCCTCAAGTTATTAACCATCCATCAATTAAATGTCCTTGAAATTCTCATGCTGATTTATTATTAAACAAAATTTAAATCTCTTATTTTTTAAACAGCAGTGAGTTGAAACTTGAAAAGGAGATATAATTATATCTAAATTCCTAATAACAAAAAATTGAATCTTACAATTTTCTTGAATTGATTTCAACATTTATGGTTTTTTTCTGGTACTAGGTGTCACACTGAGGACTTTACATTTGCCAGGCAGGTCACTGAGTCAGCATAAAAATTTTGGAAGAAAGTTATTTGTATTTTTATCAAACATTTATATTTAAAGTAAGATAAGATATTTTTTGTTACATTACCTATTAAAGCCAAGTAAGTTTAGTATTCTAATGGAGTCACTTGTTAAAGTTATATATTTCACAAAAATAAAAGAAAAAAAAATAAAAAGTCAGTAGTTTATATAGAAAAGGTCACGTGCAATTAATGCAAATAAAAGAGAGTATTAGGCCGGGCGTGGTGGCTCACGCCTGTAATCCCAGCACTCAGGAGGCTGAGGCAGGAGGATTGGTGCAAGTTTGAGACCAGCCTGGGCTACAAAAGTGAGCTCAAAGCCAGCCTGAACTGCACAGCAAGACCCTGTCTCAAAAAGGAAAAAAAAAAAAAAAGAGAGCATTAAAATTGTGGTGGCATTATTTTCTCAGTAGTCATTACTCTAAATTTTGTAATTCCATAGCTAACGTTCTTCATTATATTTTTGGTATTGTTTTTATTTCCTTTCTAAGTACATTCACACAGAAAATTAGTTCAATGTTATAAAGAAGAATCATATTCTGTGAAACTGATGATGTTTTCTTAATGTTTAGCTAATACTGTGCTTTTAAAGTAGAAGTCTATCCACAAAATTATCACCAAGCCAGTGCATTCCATCTGTGCAGTTCTAATCCCTAGTATTCATGCTGGAGATTTCATTAACACTTCACGGTGGCGGGGCGGGGGGGGGGGGCTCATCTCAATAGGTATCACTGGTGATTTAACTTATAATAGATTTTGAAAGGCAGAAATCCTATTAAATGATAAAAATTATTTCATGTTAAATTAATAAAATTAACCATAATACCCAGTGCTACCTGATCAAAGTAAAATCTTACTTAATTCTAATGAGTAGCAATTCAGGTTATATACAAAAATCTAAAAATATAATATCTAATACATATAACAAATTACATATACATATATAAGTATAAATAAATGTGTGTGTGTCCAAGTGAAAATAGGCATATTCCTAAACTATAAAATCATTCTTTTCTCTTTTTCTTTAAGAGTAAAAGTTTTTGTGGAGATTTCAGGCCATAATGAGCTGACTCCAAGGCAGGGGGCACATGGCAGAGGCCAGAAGTTCATGAAGGTAGAAGGCAGAAAAAGCAAAGAGGAGGAAAAAAAAAAAAAAAGACAAGGAGAAGAGCAGGCATGTTTCCCCCTTCTATTGCGTGCAGACTGCCCACCAGGAGAGTTTTAGCACTGAGACTCCAGTCCCAGCGCTAGACAATGAACACTTCACAAGGCTCTGCAAAGCCCGCCCTCTATAGCAGCATATCATTGCATAGATCTATCCCGTACCTCTCAGTCTATTGATGATACACTAAGCCTCCTCCTCGCAGCCTTGCAAGGAAGCAGGCTCACAGAAAGCTGAACAGAGTCATTTTTCTCATTTACTTTAACATTAACTCATCACAATGTTTAAAATAAAATTAAACATGAATTAGTTAAAATTTAAGTGTTCAAATGTAACACAACATAAGATAAAGTAAATTTCTATGACTCACATGTAAAAGTATATATACATAAATAATATGTGTGTATAGGAAGTAAGACAAAGGAACATGAAACAATAAAAATCACATAGGAACTTTCGATATTTAAAGTTTCTTATTTGTTTTTAGGTAGTTAGTATAGGGTCTACAGGGTCTCACTACACAGATTAGACTCATAGTGATCCTCCTGTTTTTCAGCCTCCCAAGCGCTGAGATTACAGGAGCGTGTACCAAACCCAGTCGCAATCATCATCTCAGTGTGCTCAGGGACAGGGCCAACACGGCACACTGGGGGATTGAACCTTGGCCCATGCATCTGTCTAGGCAAGTGCTTTAATCCACTGAGCTATCTGGCTGGTCCTAAAGTCTGTTTCTTATAATGGTGGTATATAGTGGAGAATAAAATCAGGTTCTATATTGCTACAATTGTGCTTAATAAGCATATTCATATTCTTACAATTATTGAGTAAATTTGTACTATTTTTTGCAGTTCAATGTATTGTTTTATGCTACAGATATTCCAGCAGAATTGTACATGGACATACCTTAATTAGGAAAAAAAAAAGATAGGTCCATTCAGCATTTTATTTGTATTTTTTCATAAGAAATATTTTCTTAGCCAGGCGTGGTGGCTCACACCTGTAATCCCAGCACTCGGGAGGCCGAGGCAGGAGGATCGGTGTGAGTTCGAGACCAGCCTGGGCTACAAAAGTGAGCTCAAGGCCAGCCTCAACTGCATAGCGAGACCCTGTCTCAAAAAAAAAAAAAAAAAAAAAAAAAAAGAAATATTTTCTTGTCCACTTTCTCCTTGGGACTTGATCAACAGCTTTTTCTGTACCAGGTAAAGATCACTAGCAGATTATGTAACAAAAGCAGACTCAAAACCGCAACCTTCTTAGCAAGCATGAACTCGGAGGCCCAGTCCTGCGTTTTGCGGTGCGTGTACACAGAATTAGTTCCACAAGGACTTCCTTCCAGCAGACATGGGACACACAGTAAAATGTACCCATGTCAAAGAAGGCTTGAGAAGAAAACATACCAGGCTCGTTATTTTTATTGTGGTGTCTTTTGATTTCTGAGTGCTAAGGGACCCCAAGTGCTCCCGGGGCTGACCATAAACATTTTCTTCTGACTGAGCTGAGCTTTCTTTCATCCTAAGTACCTTTGTGGAAGTTTCAGTTGAGAGTAAAAAGGTTTCAATTAAGTAACAGAAGGTTCCGTTTGGGCACAAGGTTTCAGTGGGTACACAGCCATATGGGCTTCAGGTCATGAGTTATCCGAACAGAGCAGCTCTGGGGCTGGTGAGATAGCTCAGTGGTCTAAAGCTTAGGCAGGTTCAGGGGATCATGGTTGGATCAGCTGTACCACAAACTGCATCAGCACATCCCTCAGGGTGGGCTGAGCCAGCCAAAAAAGTAAAAATAAAATAACATAGCAAACAGTACATCTCCCTGAGAGATTTTTATTGCTCATGATTTGGTTCAATCCTTAATTTCTACCAACTATGTCTGCCCTAGTAGCTACTCACAAGGGAAAGTACATTCTCTTTTTGGCAAGGTAACATCCAGAGGGCCAACGAGATAGCTCAGTGGTCTAAAGCACCTGCTTAGGAAGGCTTAGGCAACTACAAGGATGCAGTTCGATCCCGGGCACCACATGCTGCACCAGCCCCACCCCCAGGGCAGGCTGAGCTGGCCATAAAATAAAATAAAATAAAACAAAATAAAATAAAATAAAATAAAATAACATCCAGAATATACTAGTAATGATTTTTGTTTTCAGAAGAAATGTCCAGTGTTTCTTGTAATTTATTAGGAATATCAGAAAATGAAACCTGATAAATTGTTTTAAAATGACAGAATAGAAACAAACCTATAAATTAAGTATTGACATTATTAGCTTTAAGTTATTGAAATTATTGTATTAAAGATATTACATTCTAATACAGAAAATTTCAGTAGCTACTATAAATCATTTTCAAATCAAGTGAAATTCTAAAACTGAAAAATGCAGTGCTTCAAATTAAGAATTCAGTACAACAATAAAAGTGATTAAATTACTTAAAAGTAATTCAATTATTTAAAAAAATCTGAAAAATAGACCCACTGAGGTAGCTCAGTGGACTAACTGCTTGCTTAAACAACTTCAGGGACTAGGGTTCAATCTACATGCAGTGCAGCCCTGACCCCCGGCATGCTGAGCCAGCAACAGAGACCTGCACGGTGGCTCATACCTGTAATCTCAACGCTGTGGAGGCTGAAAACAGGAGGATAACTATGAGTCTGACCTGTGTAGTGAGACCCTGTAACAGTGGAATGCATTTTTGAAAAAAGAAAAAAAAAGACTCAACAGGACATTAAAAATAAAATAGGAAAACAAACACAAAGAGACAAGTACAGAGTAGACTCACCAGGCGTGGTGGTGCTCAGCAGCACCAACACTCACGAGCTGAGAAACCAGCACCATTCTGTGGAGGATGCCAGACTGAGCTACATAGTCATTCTGAGCTACACAGTGAGACCCTATCTCAAAACAAAAATGAAAAACAATTTATAAAGTTACTAATTTGTAAAAGGTAATAAAGAAGTGCTTACAGCAGTATGATTGTCTGCAACTGAAAGATAGGCAACAGTGGCTGAAGGAAGCCCTGGAAACAGCCAACAGGGTTCAAACAAAGCATAACGTCAAGCAGAATAACAACCGCAGTCACCTTCGGTGTGCCTCCTTAAGACTGGCAGGCACTTCCTTAATGGAGACAAGGTCAGGCCAGAGGGAGTAGAGGAGCCAAGTTGTATTTTATTCATAAATAAATTATCATGTATGTTGAAAATATTTTACAATTACATAAAGTTATTAGTATTAATAAGCAAATTTCAAACAGGACTTTTACCAACATTAGCAGTATATATTAATGCTAGTAATCAAAATTAGAAAATTAAATTATAAATGTCACTTGAAGCATCAAGAATATTAAAACTTTAGATATAACATCGACATTCAAGATAATACTTGTTGAAAGAAATTGAAGAACATCTAAATACTTTAATAATTTCTGGTAAGGATTAATTTACTAATATTATAAACAATTGATTCTATCTAGATTGACTTATAGGTGTGATGCAATCCCCCACAAAGCTCAGTGAGTAATAAAAGAACAAAGAGAAATATTTCTTCTTAGTATTACTCAAGATGAGATGTTTAGTGTCAAAAGATTTTGTGACTACTTAAAAAAAAAAAAACTTGAATCTTAATATAAATTCACAGAACTAGGTAAAAGGGATAGATTGTTTTTGTGTGTCTGAGGCAGGCTTTTCCCACCTGGGGAGTAGGGCCAGCGCTGCATATGGTGCCGGGGACTGAACCACCGTCTCTGCGTTTGCCTGAGCAAGTGCTTCAGACTGCTGAACTATCTCATCAGCCCTAAAATGACAAATTCTTAGGAAAGTATTTCTGACCAAAGTCAGCATGTGAGGAAATAAATATTTAAAACTCATGTCTTAACTCAAGATAAGCTCCATTAGCATATGGGAGAAATTGAAGAGTGTGCTACATCAGCAAGGTTAGATTTGCTATCATAGATGGATCAGAGAGCATATTGAGGTAAATGCTTTCCTTTTGGCTATATTTCTTTCCAATATTTGATATACATAACTTGAGCATAGAGTATCTAATAAAAAACTGGACTAAGCACATGAAAAATGTATCTGAGATGCTCTGGTCTGCCTGTCACTCTTTATAATATTTTTCTTGCTTATATTTAATGTAAATTTTTAGGTCAGGAAGACAAACTTTAACTCAGGGCACAGAATGATCTTTTGCAATGTAAAGGAAATAGAGAACTTTTTAAGTTCATGGGAAAATAAATTTAAAATTTTGTTTTAGACCATTCATTTCCCATTCTCATGAGAGTAACAGAAGTCCTTAAAGTGTGTGTGTGTGTGTGTGTGTGTGTGTGTGTGTGTGTGTGTGTGTGTGCATGCATGTGTCTAGTGTATATACATTTAAAAGGCCTAGAAAAGATATTACTGTTAAAGGCAAATATGGAGCATTTCTTCATGTATTTGTAGGCTTGTTGAATTTCTTTCTCTGAGAAGTCTGTGTTCATCTCACATGCACATTTCTGGATTGGATTTTTGAATTTTGGGACCCTAATGATTTTTACTTCTTTATAGCTTCTAGATAGAAGACCTTTGTCTGAATACTTATTAGTTAAAATCATTCTGAAATTTGTCAGCTGTCTTTTCAACTTGTGGGTAATTTCTTTTGAGGTGAAAAAAGCTTCTTAGCCAGAGGCGGTCCCAGCTGTTGATTCTTTCAACTGTTAAACGTGCGTTTTGATTTTTGTTCATGAATTCCTGGCCTACCCCGATGTCTTCAAGATTTTCAGCCACTTTTTCTTCCAGGAGATTTAATGTTTCTCTTTTAATATTTAGATCTTTAATCCATTTTGACGTTAGTTTAGTGAATGGTGATAGACTTGGGTCAAGTTTTAGTTTTTGGTATGTAGAGAGCCAGTTTCTCCAGCGCTATATGTTAAAGATGCTATCTTTCTTCCAGGAAGCATGTTTGGCCCTTTTGTCAAAGATAAGGTGGCTGAGTGTGTTTGTATTTGATTCCGCATCTTCTCATCTATTCCATTGATCCTCATGTCTATTTTTTGCCAATACCATGCCGATTTTATTACTGTAGCTTTGTAGCATAACTTTAGGTGAAGAATTGTAATGCCTCCTGCCTTGTCTTTGTTGCCCAGGACTGTCTTTGCAATTCTAGGTCTTTTTTGGTTTGCTATATAGGTCTTGCTTAAACTTGTCCTCAACAATCCAACAGAAAAGTTTAACCACAAGGCATAAAACAGAAAGCTAGATTAAACTGCTGAGCTGTGAAAGGATTAAATCAACAGCTTCTAACATTGCCAGTTTTGCCAATAACCCACTGCAATTATTGAACATTGGATTATGTATACAACTTTCTCTTAGTTTAATGAGAAAAATTTTTTCATACCAATAATGAGTACAAAAATTATAATGTCTATACCCTGTGCTCTATCTAACTAATAGGAGGACAACAATATGCATTGTATTAAATTTTGGAAATGTACCACTAACATGCTTTGAAATTGTCCCGTTATTATTTCTTATTAAATGTAATAAAAATAAAGGCAAATATGGAAACAATTTCACAAAATCAAATTTGCTCTCCTTGTAAAAGATTAAAAACCAAATTTTCACAATATGGAAGCTATTTCATAACAATATTTTTAGATTCATTTTTCATGTTTTCACTAAGATGTAGAAGTTGCTTCATTTTTTCTTTTCTTTTTTCTTTCTTTTTTTTGTGGCTAGCTAGCTCACCCTTTGGGAGGGGATGGCATGGCACGTGGTGCCAGGGATTGAACCATGGTCCCTGCACACTTGCCTGAGCTTGTCTAAGAAGGTTCTTTAGACTACTCAGTTATCTCACCAGACCTAAGATGTTGCTTCATTACTGAAGTTTTCTTTTTCTATTTGCTCCTAAGGATATAATCCCAAAATAAAACCTTAACTTGGGATTTTCTGTCAGGGATTTCTAGAGCACCGTGCTTCATTTATTCAGAATATCATCAATAGAAATATTTTGGTTGAATATTTCCAATGCAGGAACTGTTTTTGAATTGTTATGATCATTTTGACTTGACACTTCTTCTTCCTTCAACATTTATACATTTTCTTAACCCTGCCTATTTACTGAGTCGGTCTTTTTGCTATAACAATAAGGATTTTTTATCAGAAGATGTTATTACTGAATTAAATTTTATTTCCACTTCAATAACAGAGTTCTCTTTCTCTTGAATGCCAAGAACCACCATCTTTATTGCTTCCAGTAATATTAATTCAGAGCTTTTATGTAACCGCTCAGTACTTAAAGAAAATTCCCCATGCTATCTCAAAAATTCAATTTTGATTTTATATTTGTCTAGCCCATAAGAGGTTGTATAAGAAATAAAACCAACATTTTAGAAAAAAGATCATCAGCAGCAAGTTATTACCAGCGAAGTTTTCACGTAAGTTCACGTGTATGAGGCATAAGCTTTTGCTTAACTTATGGCAATGGTGAGCTCAGAAGTATGGTGAGCTCAGAAGTAGGGAACACCACAAAGAAGACAAGAAAATAAACTTGAACATCAGTGCTTAATCAACAAGCAGGGAGAAAAGACTCCTCCTGTTAGTCCTCTTGCCATTAAATGACACTTGCAGAAACTTTTACCGTGTCTTTTGAAACAACCAGTGGCTCACAAGAGTTTAGGTAGATATCCCAGTAGCATATCCTAGGTGATCACCAGAAGTTGTAGCTGGGATATCAACAATGGCAGCCTAGCCTTCACCCCAAAAAGATGATTAAAAAAAAAAAAAGAACCTGCAAGTTTGAAGCTTTTATTGAAATAGTCTGACTGGCAAAGTGTTAATAGACACGAGAGAAAAGGCCAATGAAGTCAATGGACTTGAAAAGTTATTGATGAGTAGACCCATGAGAATTTATAAGTGAGAACTGCAAAATAGAAAGATGCAAGGCATTGCTAGATGTGAAAGAACCAAGAGATTGGGACATATAAATCGGTGAATGTCCAAGATGCTGCTTTACGCATGCTGAACTTGAAATGTGTGGAGAACAGTCAGAGATAAAGGAACGTCGACTTACTCCAATCCTTTAATCAAGACGAGGTGATCAGTCAGGAGTGCCGGATGCTGAGAAAAATATCCAGTCAATCACTTCTGGAAGTGGTCCATAATTTGCAGTTTGTGAAATAGGAAGTATTCTATTTTTTGACAGGTTTTTCTTGCCTGTTCCTGTCTCAGTGACTTTTTTATGCATTGCTAGGACAAACATCTGACACTTAAAATGCAAAGAGAAAAAGGTTTATTTAGCTCACAGTTGTAGAGGTTTTAGTCTATATTCTGTGGGGCTCCAAGCCAGATGATGGGAGAAAACAACGAAGAGTGGAGAAGGAGCAGCCACAGTGGTGTTTACCAAGCCCATCTCTCTTCCTTCTATGCTACCTGCCAAGACTGGAACACCTCTGAGAAAGCAGGGGCAGCTGCCGTGAAGATTCATGCTCCTTCAAAGTGCCGCCCCTGCTCCGATCAAGTTCCTCCCAGGAAGTGGCTCGCTCAAAACTCTTCCTCAGTCTCTTTATGTACTTTTTCTGTGCTGAGTCCCTCTAGGGCAGGCCTTCCCTGCCCTAGGGTGGGGCCCACTGCACGCCAGCACGTGGAATCATGAAGCTATTCTAGCCAAGCTTTTGACACCTCAGATTAACCCAATGTACCAACCACCACAGTTTCTAACAATTTATAAGCTAACGAAAAAAATGCACACAACATCTAGGATGGATGGATTATAGGTTGTACTTTTTCCTTCTCATCTATAACATAATATTAATTTTACTATAAAAATCAGAAAATGTAGGTGTTCACCAAACATTGTCTATGATGTATATTATAAAATGCTGTAAACAGCAACTAAAGGGTGTACAGTTAAAAGAAGTAAATAAATCAGAACAGTGATTTTATTTATCATAAATTTCTTTTTTTTTTTTTTTTGTCTTTTTAAGACAGGGTCTCACTATGCAGTTGAGGCTGGTCCTCAGCTCACTTTTGTAGTCCAGGCTGGTCTCGAACTCACATCAATCCTCCTGCCTCAGCCTCCCGAGTGCTGGGATTACAGGCATGCGCACCACGCCCGGCTTATCATAAATTTCTAATACGAGCATTCCACCATGGCACTGTGTCCTCAGAAAGGCATCGAGTTTCTGAGTGGGGCATGCATGGTAAAGGGCTGTGGCTTAATGTGGAAGGAGAAGAGTTGAAGAAGGCCAACAGCTGGAAGCCGGATGTGAACGGCTGTGCTGCATTGTCCTGTTTTTCTTTGCCTCTACATTGAGTTAAATTAGAATCCAGCATTTTCTGTTTGGCCAACTATTCTTTTCTATAAAGAAAGTGCTCATATGGTGCCAAGTGGGAACAGATGCTGCACAATGGTATGCTCCTGTACTCGGTTTTATAGATGTTAATTTCACTCTGTTGCAAATGCTTGAAAATCCATTTGAAGGAAATGATAACAGCGATGTGTGAAGTTTTCACTGCTATTAATTTATTTGTTTTAGTGGCCCATCTCCCATGAAAATGTGCTTTGATTCTCCATGTTTTTCAAAGTGTTGCATTATTTAAATCTTCTTATGACTTACGGCTTTTTTCTTTTGTTTGCTGTTTAAATTCTCACAGGCAGCATTTGCATCCATATTTGGGATGCTATATCAAGCACTACTGTTCAATAAATGATTTGAGAACGTGCTATGGTTTGTGTCTAGTTGTCCCCGCAAAGCCTCATGAGGTCATGGGGGGAGGGACTTGTAGAATTTTAGACTAACTCATGAACCACTAGGATTGTGTGTCTTAGTACTGCTAGCATTATGGGTATGATCTGAGGCAGATATCCCAAGGTAGAGAACCTGAATGTAATATAAGAGAGACAGAGAAACAGACTCCCTCTCACTTGTCTCTCTGTTACTACTCAGCTGCCTCTACTGCCATGTACCGCTACTCTCTGCCATGTTCCAGTCTGCCTTGGAACCAACCAAGTATGGACTGAAACCTCCAGTAACTGTGAGCTAAATAAACCTTTCCTTCCTTCATTCTGGATGTCAGGTATTTGTCCCAGCAATGAGTGAAGAGTAACTGAGACAGAACAACACCATGAACACTAGCTTTGCAGAAGGATAGAAACCAGGACTAGCAGGAAAAAAAAAAAAAAAAAAAAAAAGTGTGGGAGAGTAGGGTCACAGGCAATTTTGTTTATCATGGAAATTTATGGTTTTCATTCTCCTCTTTAGAAAGGACCTTACAAATGAGTTCACCAAGTGAGTTGACACAACTTTACATCTTGAGTTATGTACTATTCCATTTATCCACTAACCGTGGAAAGTATGCTCTCTAGACACAAACTTAGCAAAAAGAACAAAGTCGCACAAGAGTTTCAAAGCTGGAAAAAAAAAAAAAAAACTCGGACTTTATGTTACCACTCTGAGGTTGAAATATATTTGATTTTGAAAGAAAATGGATTCAGTTTCAATGCTGAATACAAATTGAGAAAGAGGGACACAGAGAGGAAAACAAGACAGAGTGGGAGCACAGTGTGGGGAGCTTGATGATAACTGTCACAGATACCTTGGGGGAGAAAGGTAAAATAGGCAGTTTACTTTTGCTTTGCATTTCTTTATTTCTTGTTTTTCTAATGTGAAAACAAGACACTACGTTGTGGGCAGGAACAAGTGAATCAGGCTTTTGATACACATAACACATACAAGCTTAGGAGGACACTATCTCAAAGATCCAGCTTACATTTTCCCCATCTTTCACTTTGATAAAGGTCTCAATTTTTATTTCCCAGAAATAATATTCAGATAAGTAACACATGTAAAAATAAAACAAATTAAGTTAAATGCAAACTCCTACTTTTTTTTTTTTTTTTTTTTTTGTCATTTTGACACAGAGTCTCTCTATGCGGTTCAGGCTGGCCGTGAGCTCCTTTTCGTAGCCCAGGCTGGTCTCAAACTCCCACCGATCCTCCTGCCTCAGCCTCCCCAGTGCTGGGATAACAGGTGTGTGCCACCATGCCCAGCCAAGCTTCTTCTTTTAGCTCTTTATTTTCCTTTTTCATTCAGTGTGGATTTGCTAACAGATGTCTCACCTTCACCAAATCCTCCACTCTGATGCTCTTTGCTTATTGTGGGCTTGCAAAGAATTTACAGTAGCTAGAAAACTGGAATACAAAAGACTGCTGTATTTATTTTGCAAAAAAAAAATCAAGTATAAAAGGTAATGGCAGCATAGGGACAAAAATGAAAGTATAATTCTGAAAATTGAGGCTCTCACACTTCATAGGAACTGGTAAAGGAAAGTCATTCTCCATGAATACATGAAGTTTAAGGTTCAAGATGCAAATATTCTGATACATCAAATAAGTAATATAGGAAAAGAAAAGGCATTAATATTAACCATTTTGCGGCCAGTGAGATGGTTCAGTGGTCTAAAACACCTTCTTAGGAAAGCTTAGGTAACCTCAGAGACTGCGGTTCAATCCTCAGCACTATATGTTGTGCCAGCCCCACGCCCAGGACAGGCTGAGACAGCCATAAAATTAAAAAAAATATATTAACCACTTCTATAGACTAATTGTGCCACCTTTTGAAACAGTTTATAAATTCTTGAAAGACACAAAAGTCAATTCATGAGTGAACTTTTTAAAACTTGTCTTACTAGTGTTCAGAGAAAGAATTACTAATCATTCTGCACACTTTATTCCTAAACTTCTAGTACAACAGGTAGAAATTTTCATATAAAATCAATGCAAAATGACTGTAGTAAAGTGTAGTTTATTCGTAAAGTAATGGAAGTATCTATTAACAAGTTTTCTTTCATTGCATTAAATTGCCCTACAATTGCAAAGTTGTTCCACTGACGCTAGTCTGTGATAAGTCAGTACACTGAGGGGGAAACATTGAGCGAACAGTTGCAATCTATAAACAGAAGGCTGTATCATTTAGGTAAAACAAAGAAACAAACCAACAGCAGTGAAACAAAAAGAAGCGAGAAGTCTTGGGACCCAAGGCATCAATTAATAATGCTGAGATTTAAGGCTCAAGATATCTGAGGCTTTAATCTTAAAACTATTACTTTTAAAAATTATTCTAGCCAAGTGTGCACCAGAAATAAAATTGGGAGACCTACGATGTCTGCAGGACATACTCATTTCTTGTTATATTCTGTTCACTCAGTGCTGCCTCTAATCCTCCAGTACAAAATAGAGTCATTTGCATACTAAATAGCTTCTGAATCTTTTTTGAATGATATGTTCTTTTGAGAAAGAGGGGAAAATCGTATCTACATACATTTATGAAATTTTGAATGTGATGCAAATTTTGATTTGCATTTGACTAATGGAAGATTTCATGCTTAAAATTCTTAGCCCATTTTTTTATAAAAATTACTTAAAATTATTTCTGAGCCTCTTCGCACAATGATTAACGTTTTGTTTTTTTTTTTCAAAGTGAAAAGCACCCCTTAGATGCTTCTTCATTGTTAGAAGTTAATAACAACAAACATCTGTCCCCTACACTTATGCATGTCTAAATGTGAGGTCATCTGTCATGTACATCTTCTGACATAAACAGTCTATTCTTTTTATTTTCAGTAATATAAAAAAGCACTTTTAGAGGTTGAATATTTGCATCAACATCTCAAACTAGGAATTAACAGGATCTAGGTATTCTATAAAAGTTAATGAGAAAACCAAGATATTCACCTTCTATAGAACTTAGACTGTAGGCACAGAGGCTCAAAGGACCAATAAGCTTAGATAACAACCAGCAAAACAGCATATGCAATTTTCTTGGGCTCTGTTCATAATTAGAAATGCTGCCCTTTTGATGGTGCTAACCATTATGAGGCCTCATTATTATTAATTTCTTCTCCTGTTCCTGAAAACTTGTAAGACAAAATTACCAGTATTCTTATTACTTGTACTCAGGATAATGTAACCAGTTTCAGTGGAAGAAGTATAAGTAAAAATCGTAAGTGCCCCTTCATGGATGACAAACTGAAAAGCTTTTGCTTTAGTTTACTTAGAGCAACCATGAAGGTGACCCCTGAAGCTTCATGCTCATGCTGCAAAACCACAAGATAAGATCTTTAAAAATCACTAAAAGAAAGTTCCCTTGGGGAAATAAAATTAGATCACTAATATCCCAGGGCTTATTTGATGGCTAAGAATAGCTTAGCTTAATTGAACTAATAACCCAAGTCAAATGACATGTTTATTATTTTAATTAAACAGTAATGAATGGTCGAATGCTTGAAAATCGAGTGATAGAAATCGATCAAAGGATTTTGATTCTTTTGTCGTTCTTAAAATTCACAAATTATGGTTAAATATGTTTGACATTCTTTCCAGCTCTCTGTGGCCAGGGGACACTATCACAATCCTGGGAGACAGAGAAGACAGTCTCTTTATCATTTGCATCGAGGATGGCATGGGAGCTGGATGCTGAGCTTACTCACCAAAAGTACACAGAGAAATTAGTGAAAAGTTTAAGGCCAAAGAATTTAGAATCAAATCATTAACTGTTTCTCTCATATAATTTTCCTTAGATATAACTGAGGAGATCTGGTACATGGCTAAGTTGCAAACACAGATTCAAAGCTTTTCATATTAAGTACATTTTAATTTCCAAACTAACCATGAAGAGGTGTGCTCTCCAGGAAAACACCTAAATGAAGGATTCTCAATCATTCATCTTCATTTTGTTTGAATAGGTAAACGTCAGAGTACAAAACAGTGGCTAAATGCCAAATTTTCTAAGATATTCATGCTGTAGATATACAGTACAAGAAGAATGCATCAGTAGGAAATACTATTAATGAGAATTATTTGACTCTAATGTAGGATATATGAATTTTTTCATAACTCTTCTTAAGATGAGACATCTAATTGTCACTAGAACCAAGCACAATCTTTAAATCAGTGTTCAGCATACCATTTATGATATGAAGTGCTATGTATGTCTATAAGAAGATTATTATTCGTACTAAAGTTAGAAAAGGGATGTAATTGCTCACAAAACACTTCTAATGATCTAATGCCAAGGCCATGAACACCTGCACAAGGACTGTTTCACTTGCTCTTCCGTGATTCTCAGAAGGTGGCAGATCATTTTTTAGTGCAAACTGGCATTCAATTACAGTGTTTAATTAACTGTAGTGTTCACAAGGTCAATTTGTTCTGTATATACAAGATATTCCATCTTCCTTATCAAAGGAGATGAGGCAGAGTCTCCATCTTCTTGTTACTGGAGAATGAAATCAGGGTATCTCATGTTTAACGATCCTCACAGACAAAGCGGCATCCTTCTGGGAATGAAGACGTAAAGTGATAATCTAATCATGGTGCAATGTACTTTGAAAGTTAAAGTATCACTTAAGAGGATTTGAGAAAAGAGTTTGACGGAGTCTCTCCTACTACTCAGAAGGGAAAGGAGGCACAAAGAAATCAGTGGACGCTAAGGACAATGCAAAATAGAACAAAACTTCACAAACCATTCTTTTTCTATGTCTTCAAACCAAATAAAGCAAGCTCTATTAGGTTTGCGTTTCTGGCTCAAACAGAAACAAATGTTGAAAGGTACAGAAATTCATAAAAAGTACCGTAGCACTCACATGTACACTTAGACTGCCCCCTCCAAACAAGCCCTAACAATTTCACCGAGAGCTATGAATTCACCTGCTTTGTTTCCTCAAAATCATTTCTCAGAGCAGTTGCTCACAGTTTTCTTAATTCCATTTCTTGCACCTCAAGGATGTATCACTGGTTTCTCTGTTCTCACTTCATCTTCCTCGTCATCTTCTCCTGGTGGCCATTTGCGCTGCCTTCTTCTTCCTTTGGTGCCAGGGATCCCACTTTTCTTCACCTTCTCTTGGTTCCCTAATTCCCTATATTCACTGCTCACCTCATTACCTCAAAATGCCAGTTACATGGATAATTTCTCTTTTTTTCTTTCTTTTTTTTCGTCTTTTTGAGACAGGGTCTCACTATGCAGTTTAGGCTGGCCTTGAGCTCACTTTGGTAGCCCAGGCTGGTCTCAAACTCACACCGATCCTCCTGCCTCAGCCTCCCGAGTGCTGGGATTACAGGCGTGCACCACCATGCCTGGCTTACATGGATAATTTCTTTCCAAGGCCAGTGTGTATGTGAAATTATCCAGGGTTAGAGAAGGGAGCAAAATACATCGCTGAAACTTATTTAACATAATACAGATTTTTTTACTTATCTCCCACACATATACACAAATATATCTTTCACTTAGCTAAATTTATTGAAAGATGACCCTTGTGAGATGGTGGCACTCAAGACAAAATTCATTCATGTAGTCTCTTATTTTGCAATGTTTTTGAAAGCATTGTTCCAGAAATTCTGTATGCTAAACATTCTAAAATCCAGAATGCCAAACTGCAGTCATTTCAAAATGTGCGAATTACATTTTACCTAGTTTATCTGATGGGTAGAGGACCCAGTAGCAACAAGAAATTCCCTCACAGATCTGTCATTTATTGATAATAAGACTTTATGTCTTTTGTTTAGTTATTTACATGTAATTAGAGCACTAACTACTCTATGACCACCCATAAATTATAACTAAATGTTTCAGTATATATGACATTACTTGAAAAGTAAAACAAAAAATAATATGAATCAAGGTACTTATGTTACCCTTGACCACATATTCAGTTAGCTCAGGTCTTCTTATTTCTTTCCAAGTATCTTCTTGGAAATACATATTTTTGTTTTTTGGTTACAAAGTGGGTATCTTACTTCAAAGTATTGAGCAAAGAACAAAGCTTAGAGTCAGATTACTTAAGCTCAAATGCTAGATTTTACCGTGTACTACCTGCAAGACTTAAGGGACATTATGTCTGCTTTTTTTATATTTCAGGATCTACATATATGAAATGAAGAAACTTGTTGTTAGCTTGAAGTGTTCCTGTGATAATGTTGTGTATTAAAGTGTATAAAATAACTCCTGGCAGCTCAGGGAAAGTATTCTATAAGTCATTAGAAACAAAACAATGATATTTAATTATTTAACGTACTACGTGATCCTCTATGACAATAGGCAAAGGTACATCTTACTAAAGCATGGGGAAAAGTTGTAAATTTAAATTTCATGTGTTTGGAAATAAGATCGAATTTTCTAACAATCATATAGATCCTCTTAATACTGGTCCCAACAGAGAAACTATGAACAAGTATCCTACTAGTAATCGTCTCATGTATGAATTTCTTTTTAGGAATATTTTTGTCCTGGTTACTTAGGTATATTTGAAATTCAACTGAGGAATTAATCTTTATTCATAAACAATTGTATTTTAAAGAAAGGGTTCCTAACAGTGGTCCTGAGATACTCAGGGTTCTCCAGGATTATTTATCCAAATCCACATGTGCACTTAATGGCTTGATTACTGAATAAAAAATGTGGTATACACATAAATGTTCACAGAATCCCAAGACCCTTAAAAGCACAACTTTTCCTCATTGTACATTGCCTCAAGAGATAATAATCGCATAATTATCTTGGGAGACAGAAAAATCTATTGCCAAACCAGATAAGTCTTCACCTCCCCAAACCAAACAACTAGTCAAGTCAGTGGAGCTAACCATTCCCAAGTTACTTCAAGTCTTCTTAAAGTGGAGTAGTCATTTTAACTGTCCACCAGAATCATGCGCAGACCACACACACACACACACACACACACACACTGGTTAGTTTTATAGTTTCCTCTTCATACCCTGATTTTATAGTGTGGCCACTTATACACGGTTGTTCTAGGGCTAGATTTCTAATATGCACAGAATCATGCACTACTAGAGTTAAAGCAGACCTCAAAGTCATATAGACCAGCCATCCATCAGATGCATGAGTTATTCCTACTTGTGTCTACATCCTCTCACTTGATGCTTTAAATAAACCTACACATTAGCCCTGTAGCCAGACATTAACTCTGCCTCTAAATGGAATTCTTAATTCATCAGCACTTTTAAAACTTCCCACTTGTAACAAAAATCTCAATTAAAGTGTATTTAACCGCTACTTTCACAACATGACTGATTCTCCATAATATATATTGAGCATATATACTCATCCTCAGTACCCAAGCAACTCTTGGTATAAAATTATATAGGGAACTACATTAACTGCTTCAGACCCAAGGCAGCACCCAGAGTGCTAAGTGCAGGAACTGCAATATGTAGCAGACAGAGGGAAAAGTGGACAGTTTGACAAGCAGTGAAACACATGAAGCCAAAGACAATTGCAAGAATGGTGTATTTTACTACATGTTATACACAAAAAGAAACAGATTATTAGATTCTGTGTGTCACCATTTCAGTAGATTTCATCAGATACTTCAATCTGTATGGGACATTCATTTTTGCAAGCATCACATTAGGACAGAATTGTATCTCGTGATACAGACCCCACACTGGCAGAGAAGTGCTGTAATAATGACAGTCACTAAAATGACCACCCAGTCAGACTTAAAGTGATAGGCAGTAAGTTTCGATTGATGAGCTATTAACTAACCACGAGGCATAAAACAGAACGCTAGATTACAATGCTGAGCTGTAAAAGGCTTACATCAACAGCTTCCAACATTGTCAGTTTTACCTATAACCAACCACGATTATTGGACCTTGGATTATGTATACAACTACTTTCTGCTCGTTCAATGAGAAGAAATTTAGTTGCACCAATAATGATTTGAAAAATTATCAAGTCTACACCCTGGCTCTGTAGAACTAACAGGAGGACAACAATATGCTTTGTCTCAAATATTAAAATGTACTACGAACGTGTTTTGAAACTGTCACATTATTATACATAGTTATTTCTTATTAAAAGTAATAAAAAGAAAAAAGAAAAAAAATAACTTCCTTTTGATATTTTAGTGGTAGCAAGTGAAAACTACTGAATTAAAACCTCTTTCTCTGTTTTCTTTCTTCCATAATCATACTATTCATGTAGTTTTATAATTAATTTTAAACTGATACATGATTACTCATTGTACTTGCACAGAACAGATCTTTGTCCAATAATTTTAGGTATAAAAATGAGAAACATAGTTCACAAAACCTCTCTCAACACCTTTGCATTCACTTTTGGATATTACTTGTATTTAGCAGAGTTTATCATCACCTTAGTTACTAAGATTTAATTGAAAAGGCACTTCATATAATAAAAACTATAAATTTGACTATCTTGATACTGTGAAATGACTTCATTCTTTACTTCATTAAATACGCAAATGAACATTCACTTACTAAAATAGGTTATTAGAAAGATCTAAGTACAATCACTTTAAAAAATGCAGTGATGCATCAAGTTCTCATCTCAGTAATACGTGAAGTATCAAAGTCCTGAAATACACACACACACACACACACACACACACACACACATACACACACACACACTGTGTGAATATCCTGAATTAGTTTTCCATTCCCAATATTACAAATGCTCACAAATACAATGGCCTGAACAATGAAGTTGTCATTTTTCAATTCATTAAATCAGAAGTACTGAAGTCCACTTGGAATCTACAGTCTACATGTTTGGCTTTAGAGACTCTTTATTTTACTACATCACCTGATAGCACAATTTGGTCTCTTGAAGTTGTAGGACTGAGAAGACCATTTTCACACTGTTAGTTCAGAGTCTTTTCTCGGGATGAGAAGTTGGGACCTTTCTTGATTCTCAGCCTCTATCTTCAAACTTAAAATATCAAGCTCCTCTTAAACTTGGTTCTCTGTGCCTCCTTTCCCCTTAAATCATACAAAGACACAGTGTTGCTTGGTTTTTAGCGTTTTATGCAATTACACTGGGCCCACTGGTATAATCCAGGAAAATTCTTCCCAGTTTAAGGTCTGTACACATAGCCATATTATACGAGTACAGTATGTCATTTCTGACGTTTATATGTGTACATTTAT
The DNA here is from genome assembly GCA_004027025.1 of Myocastor coypus. Taxonomy (NCBI): domain Eukaryota; kingdom Metazoa; phylum Chordata; class Mammalia; order Rodentia; family Myocastoridae; genus Myocastor; species Myocastor coypus. Next base: position 41,938 of record PVJA010003349.1, read on the forward strand.
AAAGATGGACATGCTAATAAATCTTATTTCATGTTCTTTCTGAATAGTAATATTGATATCTACGTTGCTGTTATTTGTGTCAAAATTATTGTGGATTTTATTAATTCTTTTTTCTTATCAGTGCTTATTCTATATTGGTGCTCCTTTCACCCACATTAAACACATTGACCTTTCTGTTTTATGTCTCATCCTTTTATATCTTCTTTTTTATTGATGATCAAGATATTTATGTATTTATAAAATAAGAAGAATATTGAACATCTTTTCTAATTGTGTTTTTTTAAGAGAGTTCTAAAAAGGAAAAAGGAAATAAAATTATTATAGAATTTCAAAACGAGATGATAGGAAATTAGCAATGGTTATTTTTTTTTCTTAATGCCAAATAATTTTACACTTGTTAGATAAAACTATAGTTAAGTGTTGTTACATAGTTTGGGTACGGTTTTCAAAACTTAAAATGCTTCCCATTTCTATTTGGATGATATTTTCTATCAAACTTACTCTGCTTTTTATCCTGTCTTTTCTCTGTTATTTTTGATAATCATATGATTTTGTTCTCTTTCAGACTATCATCAAATCAAATTATACCAAACGATTTTCTGACGTCAAATCATCCTCATTTTTATGTGTCTATAACATATTATTTTCAGTACACTATTGTTTCTACTTAACATTAAAACATATTGTTAAAAGAAATAAAATAGTTGTTGCAAGTTAAGTGGTCCTAGAAGTGTTTTTGCTTATACAATTCTTTGAAAAGGTTGGTTTAAATACCTAAAATTAGTTCAAAATCTTCCCTTTCTATCTTCTTAAGTTGTATACACAGTATAAGTTTTCAGTAATATTGAAAGTTTGATTAAAAAATTATGTGTGTTAATCCATCTGAATGTGAAGAATTTGAGGAATCTTTTATTAATTTAATTTCTTTATTTTTTATAGTCTTTTTCAAGGTTTTTTTCTGACAATAGTACAATCTAGTTCTATTTGGTTATCTTCCTTTCTACCATTTGTCCAAATTTTTTGAAAGTCCAAGATTTTCTTCCAAAAATTTGGCTTAGAAATTAGAATCATTTTGTTTAGTTTTCTTTCCTTACTAATCCCTACAGTAAGTAGCATCCAAATCATTTTAACTTTGATTTGTCTTAGCTTAATATTCAGAATTTAATTTTCATTTGTTGCTTTATCTTTTTGTGCTTTTCCCAGAAAGATCAGTCAGTTTCTCAATAAGTAAAAATGAGAAAATATATCAAACATAAATCTCTATTCTAGCAAGCTAGTGGTGACAACAAATAAGTCCTAACCCCTGACCTATCTGTTGAAGGACAAAGAGGAAATGCCTGGGCTCCCAGACCCATAAAGTGCAGGAGGCAAAGCTCAGCCACACTGTAAATCTGCCTGCTTCTGACAGGACTGGCACGTAGGCTGAACCAGGCTGCATGATATCATTTGACTTCATTTATTTAGATTCATTTATTTACTTATTTACTTATTAGCATTCCTTCTTGATGGTTTTATCATCTCAAGCAGATAGACAAGGCATGTCCTGATGGGACTACTTGATGCAAGGCGGCATAATTGTTCTACTCAGTTGTTCTTCCTTGTATGCCAAGACGCAGCACACAGAGGTCTTAATACTATAGGGTAGTGCCAAGGAACCAGGAGCTGGGCCAAATAAGGAATAATTTCTCACTCCATATATGGAATAGGTAGTGTTATGGTTTCTTTCTAGTTGTATGCCCAAAGCCTCATGTAAATCATGGGGCTGTCAAGTGCATAGCTCAAAGGTGGGGCCAAAGCAAAAGGGCAGGGTTTGAGGAGCATGGCCAAGAGAGGTGCAAACCATTAAACTGACAGCATGCACCTCCCACCCCATCTCCCTCCATCTGGTGGCCTCTTGTGGAGGCATGGATCAGATCATCCTGGACATGGTGGCAGAGAGCTTTAAGGTCTTGTTATGTAATCTAGGATGCTTTAAATTATAAAACTCCAGTAACTTTGAGCTAAATAAACCTTTCTACCCCTAAGCATGTGTGTGCAGTATTTGTCCCAGCAATGGTATGTTGTGATATTCTGTGTTGGTGCTGAAAGAAACAATGAGAAGACCTGATGAATTTAGCTCAGAGGTCTCACTGAGAATTGTCTCTCTCAAAGTGAGCCCCAACCCACTGAAGGATATTACTTTTATTGAGTATTCAAAAACAGGCTAAGGAATTTGCATAAATGCTTTGGGGAATACAGACTAGAGATCACTACCTCTTTTATCATTTACATAATGTTCAGTTAGTACAAATGCTAATTGAAAATATTGCAAGCAGGGGAGGAGATAAGTAGTAACATCCCAAGCAAAGGGAGAGACAGCATTCAAGGAGACATTAGAATAAAGTTATCTGCCTCCTTGAATCCAGGTTTCAGGAATCCCCAAGTAACCCCCTACAGCTGTACTTGGGCTTTATTGTTCTCTCCTTAAGATGTTCGGTCCTTATCTCTACAATGGCAGAAAAGTAACTAAGAAATAATTCGGTATCAGAGAAGTGGGGCCATTGCTGTGGGTATACCTGACAATGTGGATTACAAACTCCAGGGAATGGCTTATGGGAATTGATAGGAAAGATTCAGAGATGTCTCTTAAAAGTGAAGTACTAGCATGGTAGTAGCTGTTCAGTTTAGGAGAGTCTAGTCAGAGCTCAGACCAGAATGCTGACTGTAAAGACCAGGCTAGGAAGGAAGGTTTCTTCTGGGAAGAAGACTGAATTAGTTGTTAGACACCAAATCATTTGTGTTTTGGCTTGGCAGAAAGTTTGGCTGAATTTGGCTGTGTTCAGAACTTTGCCTGAGACTGAGATTAAACATGGAAGACTGATTAATCTTTCAAAGGAAATCTGAAAGCAGTCAAATATTGAGGCAGTGGCATGGTTATTGCTTGGAGCTCTAAATCAAATATATGTTGAGAATGAAGAGCAAAGAGCCCAGCAGAATGGATTAAATTGTGGTGAGTTTGACCAGAAAGAAAGTGCCCAGAAGGCTGTGAACTGCAAAGGTAGAGCAGAGATCTCCACTGCCAAGGAGGAACAAAATAGAAAAGATGTCCTGAGGATACCACAGGAGGTATCAGATTATCATCGTTTGCAGCCTCAAAATCACAAGGGTATGGGACTTTGCTTTGAGGAGAAAGCCGCAGAATCCCACATTCCAGAATGGAGTCAGCAGCCACACCAGATTACAAATGGCACTGGCATAGAGAATTTGTTCCTTGGAATCAGGGTCAGAGAGCTCAGAAGTCCAGGTATTCAGTCCCCGCAGGAAAGAGAAAGGAAAGCTTTACTACTGTTCCAGCTGACAGCAGACCTTGGCATCATCCACATGGCATTGTTTTTAATTGCATGCAGAAAGCAGGTGTTCTGAGACTAAGAAGGCTTCCACCTTGATTTCAGAAGAAGGCTTTGGAGGCAAGGCTGTGTGCCCCAGGGAAGGCAGTGTGTGAAGCTGTGAGTGAAAAGCCTACTCCGTGGAAATCCCAGAGGTTTGTAAAAGCGAGGTACATGGATCATAGAAGGAAAACTAGAAGGAGGGAGCAAAGTTGGCCTAAGAGAGAAGCTATGGGAACTATCACAAAGAGTGCCATAGGGTGGAGGCTCATAGAGCTCACCATTTGCCACAGATTGCTTTGGATGTTCCACATGGTACTATAGAACTTAATGTTTACTCTGCTTGATATTGAACTTGTTTTGGCCCCATTGGTCTATGTACTCCTGTGTATACCTTTTGTAATAGCAGTGTTTATCTTGTGCCTTTGAATGTTGGATGTATTTAATTTTTCATTTGTATAGGAGTTCACAGTTGAGAGTTTGCCATACATCATGAAAGAAACATGGGACTTGGACTTTTTGGAAATGCTAAAACTGTTGGGACTTTGGTAACTCTTAGAGATGGACTGAAATGCCTTCTGCAGAAAGGGATATACATAAGACTTTAGGGGCCCAGGGGTGGAATGTTATGGTAGGTATCTAGTTGTCATCCCAAACTTCATGTAAATCATGGGGCTGTCAAGTGCATGGCTCAAGGGACAGGGCCAAATAAACATGTCAGGGCTTTAGGGATGTGTCCAAGACAGGAGCAAACCATTAAACTGACAGCATATGCCCCCCATCCATCTCTTTCTAGCTGGTGCCCTCTCTTGGAGGCATGGATCAGATCATCCTGAACACAGTGGCACAGAGTCTTGACGTCTTGGTATGTAACTGAGGCTGATTTAAATTATGAAACATCCAGTAACTTTGAGCTAAATACATCTTTCCTCTCCAAAGCTTGTATGTCCAGTATTTGTCATTTATCATTCTTGTTCTCCTAGGGTTGCAAGGATGGTTCAACATACACAAACTAATAAATATAATGCACCATATTAACAAAGCCTAAAGCAAAACCAGTGTTTAAAAAGGTGTGGTGTCCATAATATCCATTAATTATAAAACACGACAGAAAATTGAGATATATGCTTTCTCTCTCAACCTGATAAAGATGGGTTTGCCTTTATTGACAAATGAGAAACCAATGGTGGCATTGTACTAAATGGTGAAAAACTGAATGTTTTCACTGTTAAATTAAGAATAAGACAACAATATGCATTATCATCATTCTTATTCAATATAGGACATAAATGAAGACAAAATTTTATGAACAAATACCAATCTCACAGAAAATATCATAAAAAATCAACATTTGTGTTCTCATCTTACCATAAAATCTTCAGAATAATAACATAAAATAAAATACCAATAGAGTGAAGACACAGCTAACCCACAGAGCTGGGAAAAACTTTTTCCCAGCTATTTCATAACGTACTAATATCTACAATCTATTCAGAACTAAAATTTTAATTTTTCTCCTATAAATTTAAAAGCTCAATCAAAAAATGGAGCATCTTTAAAAAACAGAAACTGTTCGATGTAGAAGCAGAAACTTCAAATAAATATATTAAAATAGTCAACATCGTTGGTCATTTGAGAGGTGCAGTCAAATCTGATATTCCATTTCACTCCAGAAAGTATGGCTAGTGTTAAGAAATCAACCAGCAACCCATGATGATGAAAAACAAACCATTCTCCACTATTTCTTGGGAGTCTACACTAGTGCTGCCACTGTGAAAATTGCTCAAAAAAGAATTTACTTAGAATTCCATTTGACTCATCTTTTCTCGTTTCCTCCCAGAAGAATTAAAAACACCATACCACAGTGATTTATGGACAACCGGGTTTAAAGTTACACAATTTATAACAGGTAAATGTTGTAAATATCTCAAATGCTCAACAACAAATAAATGAATAAAGAATATGTGTTCCTCATGTAATGAAGTATTACTCTGCCATAAAGAATGATAAGCTGAAGATTTCAAGTGAATGGGTATACCTTATTGAATTCTTAAATGAAATAAAGCAGACACCCATGATCAAATATTACCTGTGTGCGATATCACTGGTGTGAGAAACTGAAAATGTAATTAAGGTCCAAAATATAATTTAGAAATTGGGAAATGGGAAAAACAAAAGGTTAAAATAGAAAGATAAAGCAAAGGGGTAATGAAAGACAGAGAAAGAAAGAAAAGAGAATAGAAGAAAAAAAATGGAATTACATCTTTTGTAAATAAAGGGGGACAGAAGAGTTGAAGGGATGAGAGGAAAGCAGAAAATAACATGTCTCAAGATACGACATGTGCAAGCACAATTTGCCATGATGAATATTGTCATTACGTGCTGGAGAGATAGCTCAGTAGAATAAGTACTTGCCTGGTAAGTGCAAGGTTCTGAGTTCAATCTCTGGTACTACTAAATAAATAAATAAATAAATAAATAAATAAATAAATAAATAAAGTCATTATGTACATCTAAAATGCACCACTATATTTAAGAAGACAGAAAGAACTCATTCCATTATTTTAAATACGGTTCTCCCTTTTCCCTTTATGAAGTAGGAAAAAGGCAAGATGATTGCCAGTTGATCATTGTTGCTTCTGGCCTAGTTCTCATTGAAAACTTTCCCTCCTCTATGCACTATGGCTTAGCCATATTAATTTGGATTTAGCTCATTGAATCTGTATGGAGTAGCCATGATAGGGTCTTGAGATTTTCGGTTCTTCTGTACAGATGCAGACATGGCTTATTTCTATTCATTATGTCCAGTTCAGCTTACATTTCAAATTATTACAGAATCCTGAAGAGCTCTCTATTCTTCGTTTTAGAATTATTCACTTTCATATAATCCTCTATTTTTTGGCAGAGTCAAAATAACATCAATATTTTTGTTTATATTAAAATACAAACTAAATTGTTATGAGCTAAAAGTAAAAGTTAATAATCATTGTCCTGAGTTTCTTATATTCAAAAATATTACCCTAGTCCTCCAAAAATAAAAATTCCACTTAAGTGATTCCAGGACAAAATAAAGTATTATGTGATTTAAAGCTGAAATAACCAAATAAGAAAATACTCCTAACATTCTCCTTTCTGCAATATTCAAATGTTTACATAAAGTACAATTATCAATGCATACATTTTTCTCTGAAGTGAACATTCAAAATATTGTTTTAAACTTTAAAATGAGAATACAGTTGTTTGTTTTTCAAAATATGCCTGTCATAATAAATGTCTATTGATAAATGTCATATTCAATGCGTAGATTTAGCCTATCTATCTATCTATCTATTTATCATCTATCTATTAGTTTATTTTTATTTAAAACAAGATGTTCATTCCAAGAATGAATTTTTTTTTAATTTTTAAAACTTGATTTATTTAATACATACAGCATTTTGATGACTGTATAGGTTCAATATACTAATGATTAATAGCAACTGAATAGTAATAGTCTTTTTGTAAGCTTTCTAAAAAATCAGATAAAATAGTGCAAAATAATTATGTAATAATTTTGTGTGTGGGAGACAGCCTTGCTCTAATATTTTAGTAATCTTAGGTCTAAGTAACATTATGTACCCATAGCCTACAATAAAAAAGAATCAATGTTTGAAAGCTGGGATCATTTTCTTTTGAATAGAACTGTTTTGGTTTGTGCAGGCAGGGCATTATAGCTGATTCCCTGTTATCTGAGGTTGTTACTCTCCCTTACATGAGTCCTTGAATCAAATTGCTCTAAAATTTGCAATAACTCACAGAATATCTTTGTCAGAAAGAAAAGTGTTGAAGAAAAATGTACTAAAAGGGTAAAAAAGCCAAAGTAATGAGAGAAATTTTAGCTTTTAAAATTAGTTTTTTTATCTCTCTCTTTTCAACTTCTTGAGTTTGTAGATCTCCACTTTTTCTACCTTTAGGCTCACAGTGAATGTAACTTTTAAAATTGTATGTCTCTACTATGTACGGTTGATGGCAAGAAAGCAGAGGAGCAATAAATAAAAGTTGGGTAGTACCAACTATTGTTTATACACTACTGTCTATCATCAATCATGTTAAAATGCACTAGTGTTAATATGATATAAAAACAAGTATTTTCAGGACTATTTGTAAAATTAGATGTTCCATCATTTCTAAGTAGATTTATTACACAGAGCAGTTTAATAAATTTAAATGTTGCAAAACATGGATATAGATGCCAAGGATGTAATAGTGTATATGGCATAGGAGACTCTTGCCATATGAATTTTAATTCTGTCATGAAAAGATGGGCTATTCATAATTAGCTCATAATTGTTCAAGATAATTGTCACTTGTTTCACATATTTTGAGGGGTGGTAGGAAACAAGCATAAAATGAATAAAGGTCAATTAAGCTTGAACTTTGGCAAAATGAATGGTAGATTATAGATTTTACCCTCGTGACAATGGAAATCTATAAGATAGTTCCTAAGACTTGTGTTTAGATATCTCCCCAAAGCCTCAGGGAAGCACAGAACAGTTTACTTCAGAAGCGGCTGGATGTACCAGGAGCAGTGCTGGATTTGATTCATGGTTCAGTGCTAGGTTGAAGAGTTAATTGTTAAGGATATGAATGCTATTCACCCTAATTAGCCTGGATAAGATAAAAGCAGCACAAAGAGCTATGGTCGTTACTTGTTCCTATGCTACTTTCTGCCCTCCACGAACTGTTTGTCTTCTGCAGACCACCTTGTCTTAGAGTCAGCTGATCTGGACTGAAACCACTACAAACGGTGAGCTAGATAAACTTTTCAATCTTTTACTTTGGATTTGGGAAATGCGTCTAAGCAATGAGAGAAAAGTAACTGAGACAATATTTTTCATTGAAAGATGGGCAATAATCAATCTGGATGCTGATGGTAGAGATAATTAAGATTATAAAAAGAGTAGTAACTGTGGAAAAAAGAATTCAGAACTGCAACAGATATGCAGCCATAGAGGAGTAGTCATCACTATCTTGTGAGTTTCTGCCCTGTATAGGAGTTATACTTGCTATTTGCAAGTTTCCTTCCTAGGAGTTCCACTGGCCTAGGAGACACTCTCCTATACCCTACTGTTAACAGAAGCCACTGTGAGCTCTAGAGAGCTTTAGGATTTAATGAGCCATGCCCCACACTCCAACTATTGCAGGATGGGTACTGAGCCTTGGTGAGCTTTGGGATCATCAATAATGTCAAAAGGAAGGATTAAAATGCCATCTAAGTACTCCAGTCCACCCAGAACAAGTCCTGGAGACACTGACATATAACTCGGAAGTAATACATTTGATATCACTGAAATGAAGAATTAAGGTCAGGGGCTAGGTAGATAGTTCTGAAGTCAAAATGCCTCGCTGGCAAGTGTACGGAATCAGGTTTGATTTCTAGTACTGCATGCCATGCTGGCCAGGAACCCTCTGGCACACTGTACCCAATTCTGAAACTGATTGTGGTGGCACACAACTATAATGCCAGAGTTGGGGAGACTGAGACAAAAGGATCACTATGGATCCAAAATGTGTAAGGAGACCCTTTACCAAATAAATAAATAAATAAATGATTTAAAAAAAAAAACATCAAACCAGTTTCATCCTCAGCATGCTGTCCTAGCCCTATCCCTACAAGCACACTGAGACTATGATTGAGCCTGGGCATATTGAACCAAAACTGTCATTCCAGTGCTTGGGACACTGAAACAGGAGGATCACCATGAGTAAAATCTGTGTAATGAGACTCTGTAGGCCCTGTACTTAATATACACACACTCACAAAAACAAATAAAATAAAAATAAAAAAGAATCAAATCCATGAGGCTATAGAAGAAATCAGATCAGATATAATATTACCAGTAAAAAAAAACAAAGACAATTGTCATTAAAGTTTTGCTCAGCACATCTAAAGAAGGCACAGATAAAAAAAAAAAAATAGTGAGAATAGAAAAACATGGAAACACTGAATGAACAATGCAGAAAAGAATTAGAATACATAAACAGATTCCTGATATACAGGAAATTAAAAATTCCATTGAAAGCTGACAAAACTGCTAGAATGAAATTGTAGATAAGCTATGATATCTTGAAGACAGAATTGTAGTTAACAAACATGAAAGGAAATATCTCTTGAAAAAAGAAGGAATCAGGAAATAATAAGTCAACCAACCACTTTTGCAAAACAAAAAAATATAAGATGGATAGGTGTCAACAAAACAGCAAAAGTCAACACAAATGAAATAAAAACTATCTGCAGAAGTAACAGCAGAAAATTTCCTGAACTTGGGAAAAGAATGTCATATGCGATTAAGTGAGGCATATAGAACTCTACTTACTCATAACCAAAATAAATTCATGCCCAGACACATAATAAGCAAGATCCCAGAAATTCAGAACAGGAACAGAATATTTAAATCTGTTCTGCAAAAATGGATTTAAGAAGAGCTTAGAGAAGAGTATTTTAGGACCCAAGAGAAAGCAACTTCCAAACAAGATTGATATTTCCTGGAAAACTATTTGTCGAAATTAATGGCGAAATAAGATACTTCCATGACAAAGAACAACTAATGACATCCATTACCTACAATCAATAGTACCAAGGTAGCGAAAGATATTTCAAGCAGAAATAAAAATGACAACTATTCCAAAACAGTAGAAATAAATCCTCAATAAATATGCCATATCAATAGAAGCAAAGACAAAAAAAAAAAAAAGATGGTCATCCCAAATAAATGCAGAAAAAAGCTTCTGGTGAAGTTCAACACTTATGATGAAAACCCTACATAAAATATAAATAGATGGTGTTTACCTACCTCAATCTCATAAAATCCATCTATGAAAAAGCAACAGCCAACATCATACTAAATGGAAATGCTGGAAGCTTTTACTTTAAAATCAGGAAGAAGACAAGGATGTCCACTGTCACCAGTCTTACTCAGTATAGTTCTGGAAACATTAATCAATGCAACTAGACAAGAGAGAAAAATAAAACAAATAAGAATTGGAATGGAGAAGAGAGAAGTGAAATTATTATTTGATGATGAAAAGACACCCTGCACAGAAAATCCCAACAATTCCACCAAAAATACTTGTAGATTTAATTACCAAATTCAGTAGGGCAGCTGTATACAAAGTCAAACCTGAGAAATCAGTAGTATTCCTGTACACATACAACAAATGAACCAAGAGGGAAGCCAGGGAAACTACATCCTTTAAATTAGCATCTAAAAATGAAACACTTAAGAATAAATCTATCAAAGGAAAAAATACATATGGTGAAAATAACAGTACTCTGATAAAAAAAGACTGATGAAGATTTCAGAATATAGAAAGATATTCCTTGTATGTGGATAGGAAAAACTAACATTGTCAAAATGTCGATAAGTCCAAATTGTTATACAGATTCAATACAATTCCAACTAAAATCTCATTAGTGTACCCCACAGAAATATAGAAAAAAAAATCCTAAAATTCATCTATAAGTAGAAGATCTGGACACTTACACATGTTCAGAGGAAGAAAGATACTTTCTTTAACTGATGGTGTTGGAAATACTGGCTTTCCACATACCAAAGACTAAATTAGATTCATGACTATGCCTTATACTAAATTCAAAATGGAACAAAGATCGAAATATTAAAACAAAACTCTAAATCTACTGGAGGAGAAAGTAGGTAGAAATCTTGAAGACAAGTTTGGGCAGAGTTCATGAACAAAAACAAATCTACATGGGAAGTACTTCAAAGAATCAACATTGGGATCTCAACTTTTTTAAAAAAAAAAATTTACCTGTTAAAAGTAATCATCAACAGAGTAAAAAGAAAACACACCACTTTGGAAAAAAAATTAGTCAACTGTCCCTCACACAAAGGATTTCTATCTAGAACATATAAAGATTATTAAAAAATCTGTTCCCCAAAATCCAAGGAACCAATCTAAAAATGGACATCTGAGTGAATACACACTTCACAAATGAAATATCAATGGCAAATAAATGAAAAAAATGTTCACCATCATTTATCTTTTGAGAAATGTAAATTAAAACAGGCCTGAGATCCCATCTCACCCAGATAGAATGGCTATCAAGAAGTCAAACAATAACAAATACTGAAGGGACTGTGGGAAAAAGAAAACTTCCACTTTTGGTGGGAGAGTAGACTGGTGTAACCATTATTAAAATCAGTGAAGAATCCTCAAAGAGCTAGGATTAAATGTTCTGTTTAACCCAGCTATCCTCCTTCTAGGAAGAACTGAAAGCATCCTTTTAAGAAGAACTGAAAGCATCATACCATGGCATTATATGTGCACCCATGTATATATCAGTACAATTTGTCATAGCTAATTCTTGGAAACAACACAAATGTCCATAAATTGAGAAACAGACAAAAAATTCTGTTTTATACGGTAGAGTACTACTCCGCTGCAAAGAAAAATAAGCTGAAAACTTTCATAAGTAAATTGGTGCACCTAGAGACCATACTCACAGGTGAAATAAATCAGACCCAAATTTGTAAACATCATATTGTCTTCATAGGATCAGAACCGGAAAAGGTAAATAAAATCTAAATGATACAATAGTTATAGTAAAAGGGAAAGAAGCTGCTAAACAGGAACAATTGGGGTGAGGGAAAGGCGCAAAGAAAAAGGAATGACAGATAAGACAATTGTACTGACGATCTTTACTAGTCTGCTAAAAAAGTTAATGCTTAAATTGTTTTTCTTGTTTTTAATTTCATTCTTTTCTTTTGTATACCAATTTTGCATGCTTCTATCTGGTAATCTATATAACTAACTTGAAGACAATAATATGCAATATAACTACCGTTGTTTAATTCCTATTATCTTGCTTATTAAAATTCTGTACTGTTTCTAATCTTTTATTCTCTTTAAAAATAACATATACCTTGCTGTATTTTTTTAATAAATAAAATTGCAACAGTAAAGAAGAAGGGCTGTAAATGGATGGAGAAAATGCTGACCTGAGGCATATTTCAATGACTTCCCATTTAAAATTTAACACTATGTTAGTTTTCTATCTGATGAAAACTTTGCATTTGCACAGTTTTTAATTAAAACAAAAATTCCCCAATCTATCTTTTGCATTTTGTGCTAATTTTATTGAACTTCATATCTTAAAACCTTTTGAATATTTTCTATCTATTTTTATAGTAAGAATATCAGCACCTGCAGATGAAACATTACTTGCTGTGTGAAGACATATTTTGAGACAGGAAAGTACACATTGTGCTGTGAATAACGGTCTTTTCTCCTCCTGTGTCTCATTATACTCTCTCTCCTTAATCTAAAGTTGCTCAGCCAGATACATTCTTAGCTAGTGTTAATTACACACTGACACATAGTTTTTAAATCATTATAAAGCTTCACAAACACTTACTGAATTGTAAGAGAGATCCTAAGACGTGTCAGATGTACAAAACCATGAAGGTTAGTACTACAATTAGCGGTGGTGAGAAGCGAAAACAAACAAGTGCAAATGAACTCCTTGAAAGTAAATATGAATTAAACTAATGAGGACTCAGCTGAATTGCAGATGCATTACAGATTGAAAAAGAACAGCCTGTCATTTCTATCTGAAAACCTAATGCCAAGCCCCAGAATTCATTTAACTTTTGTCTCACATTTTTGGATGTCAAAAGGAACACTGTTGTAGGTGCATAAGAATTACACTTTCTGGCAAACTGGCCTCTGCCTCTCAACTTTGGACCTGTAAGAAACTTACTCAGCTTTTCTATAAAGGTCTTTCTTCGGATGTGAAAATTAAACAGAGCACAATGCGTGACATGTGAGAATCACGGCAATTCCAAAGGTTTCATTTTCCTTCACAACATCATGCTACATATGGAAAAGATTTCCAAAAGCTTAAATGTCTATCGTATCAGAACTTCAAACTATTTTAACTGACATAAAATTCCTTCCTTTCAGTTAATGGTATTTGGTACCATCTGAGCACAATACCTCCTAAGATACAGACTATTAATAAGTCCAGTGAATTAAGCAGACAAGTTGGCCATAGTGTAATAAAGAGCACTGGATAATTTTTTTAACCAGGAAAAAAGTGGAGAGCAAGCTTTAGGTCTTGCACCTACTCTGGCAAAAGTGTACGGCTGGGGACGGTGACTCTGATAACAGGCTATTGTGCACTGGTCAAGTGCTGTGATGGTTCTTCTGGCACAGATGTGGAATGGGGAAGCACAGTGTGAGTGTCACAGTGTAAACTACTTGTCATACCTCAGACCAAGTTCATTGTAATGGCAGCTTGATTCTTCTGGACGCTGTTTCCACATCACAAACACAAATAGGTGAGACCTATCTGCTATGTTTTTTTTTTGTTTGTTTGTTTTGGTTTTTTTACATTTCATATTGAACAAGTTTAAATATAGAATAGTACACTAATAGATTGCTCCACTACTGAGAAAATATAATTCCCAATTTTATTTCTAGTTCTTTTTCTCTCTCCACTTGCAATCTTTTCATATTACAGTCCAATTACTCCTGCATCTAAAGAAAAACGATAGGCTGGCTAATGATATCTTTTGAACTAGTCTAGCAGACAAGTAAGTGAAATCCTAAAAGCCCTTAAGGAGACAAGACAGACTATAAACCATAAGTAAGAGTGCTTAATGGGAAGTACATATAAAAATCGATTGTTCTCAGATGTTAGTAGGTTGGTGAGAGAAATTTGTGAGGAGGATACTGAATTGCTATTATAACAGTTATGGATTAGTACTTTTCATTCTTAAATCTGTTATTGTTTTTATATCCACATATAGGGTGGCAAACTAAAATAAGCCAAACTATTGACCATAAGGCTCTGAATAAGAGTGCTATTGTCAGGGATTTGACTTCTAAATTGTGTGTAGTAATATTTGTGCAAACATTTCAGGCATAAATAACAATCATCTTCAAACAATAGAGAATAGAATTTCAGCAGAGGTGGTCATTGACTAAAAAAATAAAAGCAAGAAAATGTTGATCTAAATGTTTACTAAGTCTTTACCCTAAAAAGAATGTATCTTAAAGTCTCATTTGATCTGTATGTTTAACCAATAATATTTTACATTTATACTTCAGAATTTATTTTGAGGAAATAGTTATAACAAAGATAAATATTAATGAAAAGCTCATTTATTCCAATGTTGTTCATAAATGTCTTCAATTTTAAGCAGCAATATATTAGATAAAATGTATTGCACTTATTCCAGGGAATAGAGTATAATAATTTAGTGCTTCAGAAATATATACAAAGATAAAAATAAATGTCTCTAAGCAGTTAGTAAGTACTCCAGCCTGTAGCTTTTATTAGTGAATTAGAAGCACTTAAAACCATTAGTCTTATTTTTATGAGTAGAATAGATATATGATAGATAGATAGATAGATAGATAGATAGATAGATAGATAGATAGATAGATGATAAATAGAAAAATAAGGGCAATTTTTCACATTTTTGTTCATTCAAAAGTATCAAACTCCCATTTTATCACACGTTTTATCAGTTTTGGCAACACAAACATGAAGATTGCTTTACCCCAAATTTCTTGATAAGTATCACCAAGAAATCAACCAGTACTACAATACAGATATACTCCTACTTGCTAATAACTGAAATGAATAAAAATAAGCAGATATTGATTAGAGAATTTCAAGATACATACTGTGGTAATTATATATAATTGTCAGGAAAGTCCTCTTCAATAAGGCAAAACTTGAATAGGCCAACGAAGATGTAAAAGACAGTTCCCTCAGATCTATACAAGAGTAAACTGGACTTTATTTTTAATTTGGTAAATATATGTAGTGAGAATCATTCATTTTTAGTAGAAGAAAATACTACGACATAAGTATATTCTAAATTACATTAAAATTTGTTTACTATTAAATACCAAGTAATATTTTTAATTTAGAATTTAAGAGTCTCTGAAGTTTATTTATATTACAATCAAATGCTAGGGAAGAAATACTGCATAAGGAGTACAGTCATGGGAAATTTATATTAGAATTAATATGCCCCAATTATTCTAATTTGTGCACCTAATCTGCTAATATAATCACAAATTTTGATTTCAATATGCCGAGAACCTTTAGATTAGAGGCCTACAATATAAGAAAGAACTGAATCTTCAACTTTTTGCTTTACTAGGAAAGGTCTTGGTTTTCCTTTCCCACCAAGCCTAACTGGTAGAAAAATATCAGTGGTATAATAAAGATAGGAACAAGAAAGACTCAGATAACAAGAAAATACATACTTATGTCACTAATTATGTGAAATGAATTTTTTTGTTTTGGGTAAAGCTATGGAAAAATTGAAATGAGCTTTTAAAACTCATTTTTAAATGAGGTTCCCAACCCATGGGTCGCGACCCCAGCGGGGGTTGAACGACCAAAACACAGGGATCGCCTAAAGCCATCGGAAAGTGTCATTTATTACATTCCGAATCATAACTGTAGCAAAATTACAGTTTTGAAGTAGCCACCAAATTTATTTTTGGCTTGGGGCCACCACAACATGAGGAACTGTATTGTGGGGTCATGGCATTAGAAAGGCTGAGAACCACTGGTTTAAGAAACAAACTTAGAATTTGCCACTGATGTATCTCTGTTTCTATCAATTTTTCCTCATCCTCTCAATCCCCTCTATTGCTTTATATGAAGAGCATTTCTGACAAACATGTTAATTTTCTTGGGGCTCTACTGGAGTTATTATGAGCCAAATATAATAAACATATGACATTTTGTGAAAAAAAGAACTATGAGAAATCATGCAGGAAAATAGTAAACATTTAATGTGCATAGTATGTTACTGAGGAACAAAGTCTACCAGCTTTAAGTATAAAACTAACAACATAAATTTTAAAAGCAAGACTGCCTTAATTTTAATATCTTTTGATAAAACAAACTTAATTCACCATTGCATTCTGGTTATTTTGAAACATCTCTTGAATATCTTCTAGTAATCTGTGTAGGGTTGGCTTTATCATCAACTGAAATTCTTTAGTTGTTCTTTGTCACGAAAGTATTTCACTTCTCCATTAAACTTGAAAGACAACTTTGCAGGGTATATCAATCTGGGTTGGAATTAGTTTTCTCACAAGATTTGCAGTACTTTGCTCCATACTCTTGATGGTTTGTGAAGAGAAATATGCCATTATTCTAATGAAATTTTCTTTAACTCTAATCTGTTTCTTTTTTCTAATGCTTTTATTGTATCTTCCTGTGCTGAATTTCGGGGTCTTGATTATTATGTCTGGGTTGGATTTAATTGGGATTTGTTGATTGGAGTTCTACATGCTTCAGTTAACTGAATATCAGATTGTTTCCTCATATTTGGAGTGATCTCTGCTATTATTTCTTCCCATATTCTATTTATATCATTTGTATTGACTCCTTCATCACACATTGTGCATCTTTGCATTGTCTTCTAGATGTTGAATTATTTTTTCCTGCCACCTAGTCGTTTTTAAGAGATGTTTTCTTACTTTTTCCCTAGCCGCAACAGTGTCTTCAAGATCTGAAAGTCTATTTTCACTTTCATTCAAATGGTTTTTCCAGCTTGTGATTGATGTTTTAATTTCCTGTATAGCTCTTTGAATCTGTTTCATGCAGTCTATTTCCTTGCTATCTGACTCGTTTATGGATTCCATCATTTTTCTGTTCTCCTCTATTTTTTATCAGTGTCTTTTAAAAAAGTATTTTGTAATTCTTTTACTGTAGTTATCATTTCTTTGTTTTTTACTTCAAAAATTATTTCTGATAGGACTTCCTCTATACTTCTTTGCAGTTGTTTCTTTACTTCAGATGCTATTATTTCAGAGCTATCAGGCATGTGATTTCCAATTTCTTCTATGCTGATGCCTCCTGCATTTATTCTGGGTAGGGTTGGGCCTGAGATTGCATTTTGCTCCTTTTCTTTGTCATTTTGTATAGCACTGTTTTCTGGCCTTTGGTTTAGAGCTCTGGTGCCATTATACAAGGTTCAGGCCCAGATCTACCAAGTTCAAACTTATCCTGGTGGGTGTGACTTTCTTGTTGCTGTGCTCTACTTCTTCACGCTGCAGCCCTTGGAAGTTAACCTCCTGTACTGCTCTGGGAAAATGTTCTACTCCTGGATTAGCTGGGTGGGTATTGCTTCTTGCCTCTTTTCAGGGAGTTATGCTTCAGGGTTCCACACCAGGCCTGTCTTCTGGAAGATGTTTCACTCACATGTCTGACCTGTGTGCTGGCAGGAATGAGGATCCATTGAGGAGGTAGGTGATCCCCCATACATTCTTAGGCTGAGTGTGGGCTTGAATGAGGATCTGGCTGGCCTGGAGCTACCCTACTCACATGCCAGGTTTGGATGCTGGCTGGAATCGAGTCTCTGAAGTTTCTAATACTTTTATTATGATGTAAACCTCAATGATTCTACTATTTCTTCTCTAAATATATAAATATATTCCACACTTCCAAATATCTTGTTTCCCCAATTTGCTTGAAATATCTTTACATCTTTATGTGGGCTTGCTCACATTTATGTAACGGTCTAAGTAAAGTTTTAAAATTTGAATAACAGTCTCCTTTTTGTCTTGTGAACGTAAAGGATATTTTGCATTTCCATCTTTTTAATATAATTTTTAGAATTTCTTTTGGGGCCCGGCGGGATGGCTCAGTGGTCTAAAGCGCCTGCTTAGGAATGCTTGGGCGGCTGCAGGGACTGCGGTTCGATCCCTGGCACCACATGCTGTGCCAGCCCTGCCCTCGGGGTGGGCTGAGCCAGCCATAAAAATAAATGAATAAACAAACAAACAACGGTTCTGAAACAAGAAAAATAAATAAATAAATAATAAAAATAAAAATAAAATTTTAAATTAAAAAAAAGAATTTCTTTCTTTTGCACTGTCACCCACTGATGAGCAGTTGACACATCTACTTTATGTTTATTCCCTATAACACCAGAAAAAAATGTTATAGTTGGCTTGGAATCAATAAAATTTGTATCAATAGCCAACATTAAAATTTGAAATATTATATAGTATGTAAGTGGTCATAATATTAAATAAAAGCTATTTGCTTGTAAAAATTTTTAAACAGGATACATTTCTCAGTATTAAAAATGCATATTTAATGCTAAGAGGAAATGATTTTACAGGCCATTTCACGAAACTTTGAATTTGATATAGCTTACAATTTATTAATATCACTATTTTTCTTATCTGTTCGCTTAAATTTTACATTCTACTATTTCAATCATGGACAATTTTTAACCTTGCATTTTAATATTGTACATAAAATTAGACTTTTAAGAATTGTCTAATTGAGGCAATTTTGATATAGATGACTTTTCTTTACACACTTTTCAAAGGTTTGTAATATTGAATGAGGATAAGCCTATAAATGTGTTCCAAGTTGTAAAATAGCATAATGATTTAATGTTTTTAGCCATAAATGCATATTCCTTTAGGTCACATTATAGTCAGTTTTAAAATAAAGAGGACTATAAAAGTATCATTTTATAGATTATGATCATAAAAATAAAATAAAAAATGAGTAAATCAGATTTGATTTAGTAATACATTAGTTTAGATTAAAAAGTGCAAAAGTTTCATGTAATGAGAAATAAATGCCAATTGCATTTTCCTGAGGGTTAACCAAAGACTTGGCTGTAGCTTGCCAAGTATGTTTACTCCCCTTCCAGTCAAGCAAAAGAACCAGGGAGGACTAGCTTTGTAGCATTTGTTCCCCATGACCTTCTGCATCTCAGGAAGATTCCAGAGCTCCTGAGCCACAATGTTTCCATTCTCCACTGCTATTGCTCTTTACTTCTCAAAGATGAATGTATTTTACAGTACCGAAATGTGAATATTTTCCATGGAGAATGCAAAATTTCAATACAGGTGTTGTACATCTTTCTGAAGCAATGATAACAGTCTGGAATATATATCTATATCTATATCTATATCTATATCTATATCTATATCTATATATCTACATCTACATCTGTATCTGTATCTGCATCTATATCTGTATCTGTATCTGTATCTATATCTATATCTATATCTATATCTATCTACATACATATATATATATACATATATCTACATACATGTATATATATATATATATGTAGATAGATAGATATAGATATAGATATAGATATAGATATAGATATAAATATAGATATAGATATAGACAGCATAGATGTTCAAATGTTGGCTTTTTTATGTTACGGACAGCTAAGCCTGACTCCCGAAGGTGGGGCTGGTGCAGGATGTGGTGTCAGGGATTGAACCACGGTCCCTGTAGTTGCCTAAGTTTGCCTAAGCAGGTGCTTCAAAATGCTGAGCTATCTGGCTGGCCCTCAAATGTTAGGATTTTTATGTGACAAGAAAAATACTCATAATAAAGCATTTCCTGCTCACTAATCTTATATTGATTTTGAAATGTAAAGTAATTTGTTAAATTAAGAGCTTTATTTTAATTCAGAAACCAGATGGGTTGAAGTAGGAGACTCCTTCAAAGAATACAAAACAAATAACAACCATAGAAAAGATTACAGTTTTTAAAATCCATCATTATTTAAATACTCAGAAATATTCAAGCCATGTGCTAGGTTCTTTAGATGCATTATATCATCTAATTAACACTCGCAGATAAGGACCTTGAGAAACAACAGAAGCACTTGAGCAGCCTGCCAGAGCTTGTGTTTTGCTTCCTGGAAGGGTAAGTAATCTTTGGCAAGCCCAGTGGTTGACACAGCACGAGAAAGAGAATTTGTAAATTTTCTCTAGTTCCGAGAAGCTCACAAAAATATGTTTAGGAAAATAAATCATCACATATTAACATATTTTTTTCTATTATACTTGCAATTAAAACTGAATAATATTGAGTTTTCCAAACAAATTGCTTTTCATTAAATAGTTTGGAAGTACTAGAGTGTGTCTCATGTTTCCTTCTTTAAACCACTGAGATAACCCAAAAGTCCCTTATGTTTCTATGTTTAAGTGCATTTTACAGTAGGAAAAATCTCTCAAGTATCTTTTTATTTTGTTTTGTTTTTTATTATCATTTATCCCTCCATTGTAGGTTATGGTAGTCCTTTAATTTTTAGGTCACCAGTTTTTTTTTCTTTAAATTTTGACAAAAGATTGAAACCTTGCAATACAAACCCAAAATTCTATAAAGTATTTGGAGATTTAAATGAAATGGACTTTACATTGCAAGTGAGATCAAGTTTGGGCATGTTCTTAGAGTGAGAGTTAACAGCATAGAGCCAGCTCATGAAAGGTCTTTGAAAGTCATTCCTGTGGCTTAGAGTAAGATACCAGCACTCGCAGCCATCATGTAATTGTGCTTTGGCTTTGTGCCCATCTGTCAGAAAGTATTTCACTTATTATCATTGAAACTATTTCCTGAGCGCTACCACTGCGCTGTTCTCTCTGCACGTCTTCATTATTTTGCCCCTCTTGTGTAGTTGCTCTCCAGTTAGAAGCACTCTCCTTTGGGTTTCCTTAGATGTTGACCTCTTTCTCTAATTCCCTTTGATACTTTGTGAAATGCTGCTTGGGTATTTATGAATCTGTTTAGAGTTTCTTTGTTGTGGAGTCTTCATTTCTCTGTGAAATTTAAACGGTAATATTTCAGGGTGCAGTAACCTTATTTGACAGTTGTTTTCGTCCAGCAGGTGAAAAACTTCACCTGAAAGCTCTCTTAGCCTTTAATCATTGAGTTGAAAATTCTGGTTTTATTCTGATAGAATTGGCTTTGCAAACTACTTACTTCTTTTTCTTTAACAATTTATAGTATTCTCTCTTTCTTCTGAATTTCTTGGATTTTTGCCTGTGATGTAACCCTGGGCTTCTGCTATAATTGTGGCTTTTTTGGTCCTATATACATCATTTATTTGTGTATTGAATTATTTCCCTAGATTTACAAAAAAAATAATTCTGCTATGATTTTAGTGAGTAATGAAAGAATAAAAAGGTAGAAAATAATCCAAAGGAAAGAGAGCAACAGGAATTAGAAGGAAGAGAATATAACTGGAGATTAAGGGAAGCTGTAGGAAGATTGAAACCAAAGAATCTGCAGAGAGCAAGCTCATGTTTGCATCATCCCTATACAAGTTTTGGTGAGACTTCACACATGGTTAAGAGAATGGTGGAGAGGGCAAGAGACAGCGCCAGAGAAACAGAGAGACAGAGAAACTAACAGCATTCATATAACCTATGAAACCAGAAAGTGTCCTCTCAGTCCTATTTATAATCCTGTTCTTCCCCATTAGTTCAAAAAGTAGGGAGAGCTGTATCCCCCACAGCAGTTGAGCTCTGGTCCTCCATTCTTGTAACTGGGAGGTGGGATATGTCAGCAGGTGCTTGAGCTGGGTCCCCTGCAATGCTTAGTCTCTTGTTTTCCAGTGAGAGAGGGGGCTCTGGGCTTCACAGACACCACAACTGCTTCTGTCCCCTCTGCAGGCAGAATTCTGGTAAGTTTTTTCTTTTTCTTTTTTTCTTAGACAGTACAAATTAGAATTGAAACAAAAAAAATGGCAAGTGATCCATAATTGTACTTGGCAAAATGATATGAATCATAGTACTTGTTGTAATACATAGTGTTGTCTTCCAGCCAGTTATTCATATTACCAGATATATGCATGTAAAATTGAAAGAAGAGAAAAGAAATAAACGTATAAGAAATTAAGAAAAGAAATAGTTCAAACAATTTAAAAAGGAGAAAAACAAAATGTTAGCTGCTTCTTTCCATAAAGCAGTAGAAATGCATAGTACAGTTGTCCAAACCACCCTGCCTATGTATCTATTTATACATCAATAAATCTCTTTCCACCCTCCTTCTCCTGTCCTCAGCTGAGTAACTTTCATATTAATTTGTTATGTGAAATTCTGTATCACGGTGCTTAGCCCACTGAGCTATCTCACCAGCTCTTAGTGTTTCTGTTTTACTATTTAAATCTTTGATCCATTTTGACTCTGGTTTTGTGCATCTTTATAGGCAAGGGATTAGTGTTAGCCTTTGGCATGTGGAAAGCAATTTTTTCCAGCACCATTTATTAAAGAGGCTATCTTGCTTCTAGTGAGCCTGCTTGGCCCCTTTATTGAAGATAAGGTGGTGGAGTGCATTTGTAGCTGTGTCTGCATCTTCTAATTGTTCCCTTGACCTTCAGGTCTGTCTCTATGCCAGTACAGTGCTAATTTTATCACAGTACCTTTGTAGTATAATTTCAGGTCTGAGATTATAATACCTCCTCCCTTTCCTTTGTTTCCCAGGAATGCCCCCCCCACTTTTAATGTATTTGGTTGTTGTAGGGTCTCATTGTGCGCAGCTCAGACTCAGTGACCTTCCTGCTTTCAGCTTCTCCAGTGCTGGTATTACAGGTGTGAGCCACCATGCTGTGACACTAGCCAACTTAGCATACTGCTGTGGGCAGGACTGGTACAGCGTGTGGTTCCACGGATCAAGCTGAGGCTCTGATCTTGCCTAAGCTTGCCTAAGCAGGTGCTTTAGTCTGCTGAACTACCTCTCCAGCCCCACCAGGATTGCTTTTGATAGTCTGAATGAATCTTAGCTTAAAGCCATGATCCTGTGGATATGACCAGCTGGGAGTTTTGCCTGCCATATGGCCATACAGCCCCAGTGGCATCAGAATGGAGGACACAGCAGGATTGATCAGTTGTTCAGTCTTGCCCTGCTCTCTGGATGGGGTTCCTCAATCTCTGTCTCTTTCTCTCTGTATTCACCTGTGCAGCTGCTTAGTGCTGCACTTTCTGTTCCTCTACAAGTGAATATGACACTGAACACAGAGACAACACCACCCTCTGCAGTTTGGCTTGAAGGTCAGACTTTCTATGCAGGCCTCGAAAGTCTGTCCTCAGACATGCACACATCTGGGGTAGTGCTTGGGGCCCCAGGAGTGACAGCCCACCACTTGGAACACAGTAATATTTAGGGGATCAAGGGAGAGAGTCCAGAGGGACTCATATGACAACAGTTTTTGGTGGGCAACAGGAAGTGTCCACAGACCACTGAGCTCTGCAGTCCTTGCAGGGGTGCCAGTAGGTACACTGCACATGGACACAAAGGTTGGAAGCGCTGGAGGAGAGCAAAGGGGGGCTCCTGCTGTGGACTGCTCCTATGTCTTTCTGGTACAGAATCACACTGGTTAGGGCAACTGCTTGCTTGCAATTTGCTGACCCACAGCACCTCAGTTCCTGCTTCCGCTTCCCAGCAAATGCCATGCTGCTTTTCCTTCGAGAGCAGTCTGTGCTCAACAATGCTACCTCAGTCCCCACACTCCTTGGGATTCTCTGGCTTGTCCTTTACTTCTACCTCATTCTCAGGAAGTTCTCTCTTGTGAATACCTTCTAGCTGGCTTGACCTCCCAGTGGGAAGACAGGTAAAGACAAGAGAGCCCTCGGCAGTGGCTGCCAGGCAGGACAACTTAACAGCATCTTAGAGGCCACTGCTGTACTTGGTTTGTTCCTGCTGGCACAAAGGCTTTTCCCAGAACTGTATACAAACCTATGCTGTGAGAGTTGTTGGTACTCAGAGGTGGCCCAGTTTCTTTTTCTAAACACCTCTGACATTAAAATTCATCTGATGGGTTTCTCCTTCAAATTGCTTTTTATGTTTCCCATCTGCCTCTCACACATCTTCCTGTGAATCTTTGTGAGTGGCTCCAAGAGTCTTGTGAATACTGTGGTCTCTTTCCCAGTGGGATGTCTGGTGCTGCTGGTGTTTTGGCGTTTAAGAAAAATGTTTTATTTTTCTTCTTGAGAAACCAGTAAAGCAATGCATCTTTTATTATGATTAATTCCTATATTTCTATTGAAAAATGAGTGTACTGTAAATATTACCTAGATGATAAAAGATTATTTTCCTTTCTGAAAATCTTTATGAAAAATAGTTTCTTTAATACTTTGAAATGTATTATTTTTTTTATTCCAAAATAAGGGGGAAATTACTCAGAAAACTATTTTGTATTGTTGTTTTACTTTTCTGCTCATAAATAGCTATCTCAGAATCTCTCTTGTCATGGATATTATGTACTGTTTCTAGGTGTCCCCCTAAAGACTTATTCTGTCAGCAGGCTTTATCAGGGGTGGCTGAATCTAGAGTGAATGATACTGGGATTAAGATTGTGTGATTAGGAAATCAGCCCACTGGTTGGTTTGGTATATTTCTGGCTAGGATTCAGGGTGTTGGTGCTATACCCACCCTCAGGAAGGCAGCCTCCATACAACATAGGGAATAGAACGAGTCCTGTCTCCCTTTCTTACCGCTTCTTCTGTCTTTTAGCACCATGGACAGTTCTGTTCTGATGGCTCTCTGTGTCAAACCACCGGCCTTTGAGCCA
Source organism: Myocastor coypus (assembly GCA_004027025.1). Lineage (NCBI taxonomy): Eukaryota > Metazoa > Chordata > Mammalia > Rodentia > Myocastoridae > Myocastor > Myocastor coypus. The sequence continues at coordinate 66,683 of PVJA010003349.1, forward strand.
GGCAATTATGGACTAAAACCTCTACAAACTGAAAGCTTAATAAACTTTTCTTTCTTTATCTTGGGATCTGAGGTATTTGATTTGATTACTGTCTTATTTAGGCTTGTTTTTTGTTTGTTTGTTCAGTAAATAACTTCTCAAAGTCCTGAGTGAGGGTAGTTTAGACAATTTTGGTTGCTGTAATAGTCTTTAGACATATGAAATGAGAGATTTTGTATATTTTAAGCAAGAGTATTTCATAATATTTTACAGAATTCAGAATATAATTAGGCTGACTCTCAGACCTTGCAGACAAAAGAACTATGCTTTCTCTGATGGGTAACTATTTTTCTGGATAATGTAGTGCTGATTTAAGACTAATCACAGGCTTTTGGAGCAGGGGCAGCTGAAAGACTAACATTCCCAAGCATCTGTTGCCTGGGTCCTCACTCTGAGGTCCTACAAACATTTCTGCTGATCCTTTGTAAGTTTAGATAACTGGAAATGGTCCTCTTTAGCCTATGGTCAACCCAGTTGCTAAACTGTCCCATGTGTGTACCATGTTGGATAACAGATAATGTATAACGTTAACCAGATTATGAGAAACAGAAAAGAACAAGAAATGTGGAGAACTATTCATACCACAAACTGAGAATAAGCATTTTATCATTTTAAGGTTAGAATTTAACTTTTATTGGCTTCTCAGACTCACACAGTAAGAAGAATCTGACTTAAACATGGTCTGAAAAACCTTGTGTGTATGAGTAAATTAATACTCAGATTTTCTAAGGAAGACTAGACAATATTTTTCAATGCTCACAACCTGGGATGCTTTTGAAAACTGTGTGATGGCTATGTGTGCGAATTTCAAGGATTCATTAAACACCTTGATACATCCAGAAGAGTAATAACTCAACCTAACTCTGAAAGTAAGAAGAAACTAAATTTCAAGCAGGTTGAAAATTTGACTTCTTTTGTTGTAAATAATCAATAATTAGACAAATTAGTATAATATATTATAATATATTTATATTATATATTAAAATATAAAAATATTATATAATATACCATATGATATATTCAATTAAGCTACTTTGGACTGAAAGAGTAAAAAAAAAAACATTTCACAAATTGAATAGCCTTCAATTCTACAGAATTAGACATGGAGAGAGATTAAAATGTAAGTAGTAGCTTTATTTTCTTTTTATCTTTTATATTTATTTATGTATTTGGTACACAGTCCTATTACTCAACTCACCTTCTGTCTCAGACTCTCCAGGACTGGGATCACAGGCATGCTCCACTGGTTTTGGTGGCCAGCATGGACATGCCCAGGGCAAGGCCAGCATGGCATGTGAAATTCAACTCGGGTCGCTCTTGCCAGGCGGACTGTTATGCTGCTGAGCTACCTCCTCAGACCACTTTAGTAACTTTAAATTTTGCCTTTATTTTGGGCACAGTGGCATGCACCAGTGATCTCAGTTACTTAAAGACTAAGCAGAATGATGGTTTGAGCCTGAGTTTGACACCAACATGTCCAACATGTGAAAGCCTGTCTCAAAAAGAAGGTAAGCATTCCTTTTCTATTTTTGAGTAACAATTCAACATTGCCGTTAGCCTAAATTTTTTAAGATCCTATCTCTGTACATGGCTCTGAATAGCTACTGCTGAAGGAAAAATGTGTTTCATGAGCTGATGTAATTTTCATTGCATGTAATTTCTGCAGAGGTGTACTGACTTGGAAAGCTCTTCAAGGAGGAAAAAAAGATCTTATGGGAGAGAGGTCATTGTTAACTAGACTTGAAAGAGCTAATGAATCATTCACTGGAAAATTTCACTTGAACAGGAAGTGCAACAACATTGTGAGCATTACCTTTTTCATTTGAATACAAGAACTAAATGTAAAATGAATCTCACCCATTTCCATTAACTTGCAAAGAAGTGTGGAATAATGCCATTTACTAACACTTAAGACAACCAAAGAACAATTTTCACACCTCATTGCTACACATAAATGAGAAGTAAAATGAAATTCAAGACATATAATGGGAGCCCTTTAGGTGCTTTGATCACTCATTATGTGGATTTCTCCCTACAATGTCCAATTAGCTTCTCTGCTTTATATACCAGAACAAAAATAATTCAGATCATATGTAAATATTGCAGGTATTCCAAGAACTCTGTTAAACTCTTTCAGCTCAGGTTGATTGAAATAAAAACCTACTATTTCATTTGAAAAAACTCTAAATCATTATTCCATAGTTTTTATTTTCTCCTTTACATTGCTCAACCAGTTCATATCTAATTGCAGAATAATTAGAGCATTTGAATAACCAATATGTTTATTTTAATTTCAAAGAATAATAGCTTTGCCTTCTCCGAATTACTAAGTTGCATTCTAAAAAATGAATAAATGAAATAATATGTTGTCAGGACATGTTTACTTATATGTATATTTATATAGATAGATTCTACTTTGTACAACTGTGATGAAAAGAATCTGCATATTTCCATGAAATTAGTCATTATAAATTTCATTTCAATATCCTTAAATGTATTAATATTAACTTAGAATTTCTCTGATTTACTAAAGTCATATAAAATTATGATACTGCACATACTATAGTCATTAAGAATGTATAGTTTGTTCTTATAAAACAACCATGAGATCCTATGTCCTACGCTTGACTATAACCATGACCTTCGACAATTATAGAAATTGTCATTATGGGAAAAGCTAAATAAAAAGATATCTATTTTTGATGCATATGTCTTGCTACATCTAAATTTTATATGTACATGTTCAATGGAATGTGGGAAAATAATGATAATAGTAACTCGAATACCAGATCAGTTGTATTTGTTATAATGTTTTGACTTCTACATCAAGAATGAAATGATTTATTATGAATCACATACTCAACTGTTCATTGTCAAGAGAAGTAAGCAACTTGAAATATAAATTCTCTCTATCTTCCTATTAAGTTCAGAGATTCCTGGATTTCAGATAGATGATTCTTAACAACATACTTGTTCTCCAATACGAACTTTTTTTCCATGTCATTCCATCTGGTTTACTGCCATGGATGTTCTGTCACAGTGACAAAATAACTGACACCAAATACTTAAAAGAGGAAAAATTTATTTTGGTTCATGACTTCAAAATTTTCCATGCATGGCAAGCTAGCTCCAAGGTAAAAATTTTGTGATTTTACCTTGATATAGCAGAAGAAAGGTGCTAGGACACACAGCAAGAGAACACGTGAAAGAAGAATAGAAAATAAGACATTGGGGACAATTTATACTCCGTAACTTCACACCCACATGGCTCACTCCTTTCAACAAACATAAATATTCATTACACTAGAAAAGACAGGGTTTTCATGATCCAATTCATTCCAAGAGCCCCACCTCTGAGAACATTAGCTTTTTTTTTTTTTTTTTTTTTTTTTTTTTTTTTTGTGTGTGTGTGTGTGTGTGTGTGTGTGTGTGTGTGTGTGTGTGCGATACTGGGGATTGAACTTAGGACCTTGCACTTTCCAGGCAAGTGTTTATTCTTCTCAGCTATCTTCCTAGTCCCAACGTTAGCACTTTGGATAATATATTAAAAGTAAACTTCACAGTTAGTATTTAAAAATAAAAGATTAATGAATTTTAAAAACACTAACAACTAATTTCATGTCTTAAATATAAAGACTAAGATAAAACAATTCAATAAGTTTTCATATTTCTTCACTGGTAGGTTTTTTCATGCCTTAAAATCAAATGTTAAAGATATAAGCAGAGTGCATTTTAGATTGAGTTAGACAAAATAAACAAAACATAATGAAGTACAATGTGATCATTGAATAGCTTAAAAACTCCTCATTCCTAAAAGGGTGTGGAAGGATATGATGATAATTTTAAGAATACTTTTAGAGAGAATTTATAGACAAACTGCAGCTTCTAAGGTGAAAGATTAAGAAACCCTCCATCATAAATTGAATTCAAGAGAAAACTGCATGAATATCACTGCTTGGAGGAATTAATACATTTGCCATTGTTTTGACATGGAGTAACCTGGTAGGAGAGGAAGCTAACAAGCAGAAAGCTGGGTGAAACCATCAGGGCTTCAGAGAAAAGAGGGCTACAGCCTTTAAAGATATGTAGTATAAAATGTACATGACAATTTCTTCTGAATCACATACAGACTATAGAACAAAGAAACAGCATAAAGCAGAATTAGAAAAAATGGCACAGCCCAAATGTCAACCTGTAAAAGATGGAGGTGAGGAAGATGGGTTGGCGAAGAGCCCATAGAAAACCATGCCTGTGGTGTTCAAGTAAAGACAAATGTCTCCAGGTGGAGACAGTTAGCAGCTATGGGGAGGACACGGCCATCTCAGGGGAGCATTGAGAAATATCTGCTCAACTTCCAGGAAAATGGTCCTCATGGAGTCTGTAAACAGATAACTTTGAGCTGGAAAATGAATTTTATTTTTTCTCGTTGGAGGTATCCCTGTGATACATGTTCTGAGTGCTTGAAAACTCTGCCACAAGTCACAGGAATGTTCTCAGAGTTTACAATGTGTGCACTGCATGGCAGGGAATGAATCACTTGGCTCCTGTGCCTGAGTTTCCTGATGTGTTCAAAGAGATTAAAAAAAAAATTCGTTGCTGACATATTTATAGTTGATAGCAGAAGATACCTATGAAAGTTTCTGACATTGTTTTAATTCCAATGCTTGAACTCAGTAAACTCCTATCAATGTGCTTTATTTAGAATGACATTTATACTTCTACTAAAAGATACATAATTATCTCCTTGTACACTTTATGTCATCTAGTCACATGCCAAGTGATTAATTTTGTTATTGTAAGTATCTCAATCTTCCTTAATGAAATATCTTAAAAGAAATAAAACTCCATTCTAAAAATGACAAGCAACTTCATTTTGTATTGAAATTTACACTATAATTTTCTTTCTTGAATGAAGAAGCCAGTGGATCACTATGTAAAATTCTAACACAATTTATTGAAGCACCACTAATTAACTTGTTTCCCAGATATACTATGAGAAAGGAAGATTATGGCTCAGATGTTCTAAGGCTACCCTTATCTCCTTAAAAGAGTGCTCAATGTCAGAGAAGAAAGAGTAACTTCTAGAAACTGATCTTGACTGGTCTATTTCAGCTGGTATCCTCTAGATAACTGAAAGACACTAATCTTATTCCAAACTTAAAAGAATATTATCAAATTTGAGTAACAGAATGACAGTATGTGTGATGCAGTTAAGAAAAACCTAACAGTTCAGAGTTAAGCCACAACTCCTTGCTAGATTTTAAGCAAAAATTATAACTATATGATAATTTATAAATCAAAAAGTATCTGAGTACAGAAAAAGTCTTCAAGACAAGTAACACTTGAGTAAATTATCTCAAAATTGAAAAATTTGTGAATTGTTGACAGTTTATAGCTCATAGAAGCATTTAAATTATAATATATAATGTATGAGATAATTAGCTCAGACTTATGCTAGTTTAAAAATAGTTTATAATTCCTTAGAATTAAAAAATTTTCAGTCATTCTTCATATAAACCTGTATGTTCAGTTAATTTAAAATTAATTAAGAGGAACTATGAAATAGTCTGTTGCTCAATGAGCCTGAAATAGCCAAATGTGTCTGATTTTTCATGATGGATGTTCTATCAAAACTCAGTTTAATTTAATATTAGAGGATTACTATGTATGGACTGGGTAGATAGCTTGGTGATCTAAACACCAGCCTGGCAAGCATAAGGACTGGAGTTTGATTCCTGGTACTACATGCCATGCCATGCCAGCATGCCATGCCACTCCCAGGCACACTGGGAGTGGTGACACAAGCCTATAATCTCAGTACTGGGGAGGCTGAGACAGTAGGATCACTATTAGTCTAAACTATATTGTGTGACCCTACATCAAATAAGTTAAATAAGTTTATCATATAAAATACAACTTTGTATTAAAATATGATTTGCAAAGATGAATTTTATTAGTATATTTGCATGCATTCCATAAGAAATGCCAAGCCTTCACCTATAAATTTAAATTTCTCAGAAAAGCCAGGCGTGGTGGCTCATGCCTGTAATCCCAGCACTTGGGAGGCTGAGGCAGGAGGATCAATGGGAATTCAAGACCACCCTGGGTTACAAAAGTGAGCTCAAAGCTAGCCTGAACTGCATAGTGAGACCCTGTCTCAAAAAAAGACGATAAATAAATAAATAAATAAACAGCTCAGAAAAAAGACAAATGTAATTCTTAATGTATTGCCAATTTTGCCATACATGTTGACCAAAACCATAGTTTATATTTTCTTATTAGAATGTACAATTATATATAATAAATTAACAAAGGATGAACACGAGAATACATTGTGAAAATAAAATTGAATAAAGAACAATACATACATACATACACACATACAACTGTACATATACATGTACATATGTAAGCATCTTATAGTTATATTCATATATATATATATATATATCAAATCAAATATTTCTTTAATGTTTTATTATGTTTGTAGAAATAAAAATTGAGCAAATAAAGATTGCGAACAGCCAGGGGTGGTGGCGCACGCCTGTAATCCCAGCACTCGGGAGGCTGAGGCAGGAGGATCAGTGAGAGTTCAAGACCAGCCTGGGCTACAGATCTGAGCTCAAGGCCAGCCTGAACTGTACAGCGAGACCCTGTATCAAAAAGACAAAAAAAAAAAAATATTGCTGTGAACAACCAAAATGAATGTATTTACTTTAAATATTTCATTTGAGATTGTTGCATCCTGATAAACTACTCCACATATAATTTAAAGATGAAAAATGTAAATGAAAATCAATACCTGGTTTGTTTTTTTTTTGTTATAATAGTCATATTGTGAAACTGAAAATTTTCAGAATTCATATATTTTCTTTCTCACACCTAGATTTGCTTATTCAGAAGTAAACTTTGTTGATATCAGATTGCAAAGAATCAACAGATTAGTATTAATTTATCCACTAACTCTTCTAATATTTATACTGGTATCTGTCACTTACCCATTTCTTTTCTTATGGAAAACTGAAATTTGTGGAATATGTCCGTTTACATTTCTAAGGAGATTCTACACTTCTGGAAAAGCTATTTATTCACACACCAGTTCCTCTCCAGCTTATTGAACATACATTTCATAGGTATTAAAAATTTTTAGTTAACTTTCACACACATACAATTGTATAAGACTACCAAAAGATGAATACAGAAAGCATCAGAAAACTTTATAATTTTTGTTTTTATCCAGAAATCTTTTTCCATTTGTTTTTTTTTGTTGTTGTTGTTGTTTGTTTGTTTTTTTTTGTTTTGTTTTTTTTTTTCTTTGATATGAGAAATTGGACTCAGGGCCTTGTGCTTGCCAGGCAGGCACTTATGCCACTGAACTATCTCTCTATTGTGGTATCTAGGAATCATTTAGAAAGCAAGGTAATCCACAACCACTCATACTTGTCTTCTCTATGTTTCATATTACACTTACATTGCTGTTTATCTAAATATACCAGCTTCTAGAAGATACAACTGTTTCATTTTCAGAAGCACTTAGCAGACTTGTAGCAGCAAAAGGCCAAAAGTTACCTTTAAGCTAAATGTCAAATGTGACAATTCTTGACAATAAGAAAATGTCCAAACAATGGAAAATCAACCTGCGAGACAAGTGACCTTTTTTCAAATGATGAATGACAGAATGTGTTTTCTTTTGTACTTTAAATACAACACACAGGTTCATTGATTAAATTTGTTGCACTTCAAACAACATGTGGTACAGGATTTATATCAAAAAGTCCACAATATTTAAAGGTAGTATGAGATGGTTCTTTTAAATGTAATGTACACATTTGCAGTATTTTGTCAGTTACATTTATGGACTCTAACAAATATATTTTCCCAAAACTTTGATATAAAAGACCAATATGTTCTTTTTTGTGTTACCAAAACTCTAGAGCTTTCAGCAGAGATAAGTAGCATTTGCGTTGCTTTATTCTTTTATTAATTCTTATACAAATAAATATAATTTAAAAACCACATAGGGTGAGTATTTTACAGTGATTCTTAACAGACTTGAAGACCGGTGTCAAGAACAAGGGAAGCCAAGAAGTTGGCTCTAAAGAATTATGTGTATATATTCATGTATGTACATAAGATAATGAAGAATTCTGCATGTAAGTAAAAATATAAAATAAATTCTATGCTTTCTAGAAAATGAAATATTTCCTAGTAGTCACAAATTTCTATGATCCTTAATTCTTCAAATATTTTTTTTCTTTTGTACTGGGAATACAAGTCATAATCTCAAGCTTTCCAGATAGGTGCTATCTCCCTGGCCCCATAATCAATAAATCTGTTTTTTACCCATGATTGAGACATGAAATAATATCCTAGAAATGACACCATATAAACTTTAATACCCATTAAGAAAAATGAGGTGTCTCATTTTAGTCACGAAATGCTGTTCAAAGCCAGCTGCCATCAGGAGAAAAAAATTTGATTCTTCTAGTGTCGTACTGCTGATTTGGGCCACGTCATCAGATGATAATTTATAAAATAACTTGTCATCATGCTCCAAGTTATCACATGGAAGGAATCTAGATTATAAGGAGGTGCCCAGCCAGCCAAGATGTTTGGACACCCTGACCCAGCAGGTTCGTTTCCAGTTGACATGCACATGATTTTCCAGCCATGTTTCTATGAGTTCCTGACACAAAATTGTAGAAATATGGTCATTTAATGTTTTGATCTTTAGTGAAACTTGTTATAAGATAAGAAAAGAAGGCAGTAATTAAAAAATATAAAACACTGGGATTTTAAGCCCAAGCAGCAGAATTCATGTGGAAGAGGCTGACATCCAGCCAAACCTGGAAGTGCCCGAAGGAAACAGCTCATTAGAGCAATAAGACAGATACAACTGAAAACTGGAAATCACTATCCAGGTAATGGCAAAAAAAAAAAAAAAAAAAAGTTTGGCCACTCTGTTATGTAGGGTGCAGGGAAGATGGAACGAGGATCTAACAAACTCATGGAACCCAGTACAAAAACAGTAGAACACACTTGGATTCTTCTATAAGACTATGATGAAATATAAATAGGGAAAAAGGAACAACATAAAGAAATGGACAGTTCTTAAAAGAATTTAGAATGCATGCGGAGAAATCATTGCCCAAATTGAACAATAAAAATTCTTTTGGTAGTATTTCTTTACAAAATATTATCAAACTGAAGAATGCCTCAGAGCAAAGCTATTTTCCTTCAGACACATCCAGGTTTTGCTAGATGTCAGCCTCTTCCACATGATTTCTGCTGCTTGGGCTTAAAATCCAATGTTTTACTTTTTTGAATTACTGACTTCTTGTCTTATCTATTACTAAATAACAAGTCTCACTAAAGTTCAACCTAGAGATGTGAATTCTACCCTTCTTAGTACTTCAGAAAGTTCTGTTACCTCATGGTACATTTCAGCTAGACAAAAGGTTTTCTAAATATTTGAGATATAACTTACCTACAATAAAACTAAGGGGCCAGGAAGATAGCTACATCGCACAAGTGTCTGGCAGGAACAAGGTCATGAGTTTGAACCCCGGTCCTGCCAAAAAAAAAAAAAAAAATAGATTTCTTTCATGATCTTTAGGGGCTGGGGAGATAGCTCAGTAGAATAAGTGCTTTCCTGGCAAGCCCAAGGGCCTGAGTTCAGTCACTAGTTCTGCAAAAAATAAAATAAAATAAAATAAAATAAAATAAAATAAAATAAAATAAAGTAAAATAAAATAAAATAAAAATAAATAAATAAAAGTAGACATTTTAAAGTGTATAACTGGACCAGAGAGAGAGTTCAGCAACATAAATGCCTGCCTTGAAAGAGCATGGTTCTGAATTCAATCCCTGGTACCAAACAATGTATTCTCAAGGTTACTTCATTATCTTCAGGGTCTAATTCCACACTTTTATCACCACATCAAGCTACTGCACACCCATTAGTACTCACTGTTCATCCCCCCACACCACTTCCTCAGAATAAACCACTGACTTTCTTTTGTACAGGTTAACCTACCTGGCCACTTCATGTAAATGAAATCATTCCATATCTGGTCTTTTGTGCAGAGCTCCCTTGCCGTATATCGTGTTCCCAAGATCCAGCCACGTGTTATCATGTAGATCAGTACTTCATCGTTATGAGTGAAAATTATATTTTAAGGACACAAGACATTTTCTCCATCTATTCATCATTTTATGGTTGTTTGACATGCCTCTATCTTTTGGCTGTTATTTATAGTACTGCTAAGAATATTATTGTATAAATTGTTGTACTAGTACACATTTCACGTTTCTCCTGGGTAGATAATGAAAGAGTTGAATTTATTAAAATTTATTTCAAGATGTTCAAGATAATTAGCAGCTTCTCTCTCATGCCATGTCACAAGTATGACTCTTTTAACAAAGCCAAATATGTACCAACTATACATACCAAAACTAATGAAAAAACTATAGACCAATGTTCCTTATGATGTGCATGGAAAAGTCATCAATTTAATGCTAGTGATGCAAACTCAGCAGCATATAAAATGTTCCATACTCTTATTAAAACAGATTCTTTCCCTCTCCACAGTTTGTTGCTATTGCTGTTTTTTGTAGTGATTGCCATTTTTAATGACTTTTCTGGTGAGATCTGTACTTGCTATGTGATTCCACTAACAACCCTGAAAGTTAATTTAATAGTCAATTGATTGCACAGAAGATTTAATAAGCTCCCAGGATCAAAGTCTCCCAGCCACTGCCAGTGAGGTTCAGAGTACAATCTGGTGTGTACTTTCCACTGGCAGTTGACCAACACAACTTCATCTTCATTTCCTGCTATCCAAAGAGGACAGCTCCTCTAGCAGGAGAGCCCAGGACCTCGTTAAGCTTTTGCTGATCACACACACTGCCCTGGGCATGTATAAAGCACTACTGATTCATGGGGACTTCTAGATTCCCAGGTATTTGTTGGATCTTCTCAAAGGCTGTAAGGATATCTCAGGCCCATCATTTTCTTTTTGGATTTAGCTATTCATTTGCTTGCCCAGCTTTCATTCAGTGCTTCAGGCCATAGTGAAGCCAAAATTTATTTAACAATGTTTTGTACTTCAGTAAAAATTCATTGTTAATAAAGCTTTTCCAACTCCAACAGGACTGAATCAGAGGAACACAGGGAGACTTATAAACTTTCCAAGAAGACTAACACACAGGCCAAAAAGAAAAGGGCAGCTGTTTGGGAATGAGATTTAAAATTGCCCCAACCCCAATTTCTCTCTCCCTAATAGCTAGCAGATACTGGGTTTTCACCTGGAATTCAAAATAGTAATAAGAGGGGAAATAAGAACAACTTAAAATAGCAACATCTTTTGTTCCTATGCATATTCATACTTAGGTAAATGATACTGGCAGTTGCTATAAGGCTTTAGCTGATTTCCAGAATTCTCAGAGAATTATCATATGGTTGCTTCTTGAATAGCACATATATGCCTTACACAGTGTTACACCCCTTGTGTAGAGCAGGTGCACGCACGTTTCATGCTTCCCCTTCCCATCAATCTCTCTCCCTTCACTCTTGATCATCTTCTGGTCCTTGCTTCCTGTCATCTATCTTTTCGATTGCATTTATAACTGGGGTTTTCATACAAAAAATAGCATCTATTACCTAAGCTTGTGTGTCTGGCTTATTTCACTTAGGTTATGGTCTCAAAGTGCATATATTTTATACAAATAACTCATTTATTCTATGGAATAATTTTTGGTGCTCTATTTTTTTCACCATTTTCATTGGTGATTTTTCTTTCTAGCAATTGTGGTAACTTTCAATTGGTTCCCAATAGGCCACTCTGCATATGATGACTCAAAGGTGCTAAATATAAATAAAGCTCCAGCCATCTTTCATAGTGTTCATCCCAGAAACTTCATTAAACAACTGTGCTTTCAAGAAAGGTATTGCCAGAAAGCAACCTTTTACAACACCCATGTAGAATAAGGCCAGTGTTCAGGATATTTGTGGGTAAGACTTCCCTCAAGAAGTGAGCATGAATAGGTGTCCGAAGAAAACAAAAGAGATTTTAAAATGGTCATATTGGCAGAAAAACCTGCCAACTATAGGGAAGATGACAGCACAAGAGAAGAGACCTTTGAAAGATCGAATTTCTAGGGGCAGGATAAGGCTACATCTGAAATGAAATAACAACTCTTGAGACTGCAGACCTGAGATGAAGAAAAGCATTCTCATGGTTCACAACCGACCTTTAATCAACACACCACTGATGTGTGTCCAATTGAATCTTAGATTTTCTGTGAGCCAGCAAATGTTACATTCCTCCCAAAATCACTTTAATATTTTTTCTATTTGTATTAGTACGTATTTGTAGTACGTAATGTTTCCCTGCCTTGTGCAGGACAAATGTACATCGCATAGTTTAATCCTCCTTCTCCTTCTTTTCCCTTCCTCCCATCCCTCTTTACATATCTCTTGATCCTTTTCCTTTATTTCCTTTATTTTGCTGCGTATTTGCAGAACATAGGTTTCCACTCCTCATGCGAAGTTGGGGCATTTATAAGGCACCACTTAACTTTTTTTTTTTCATCCCTTATTCCTACCCCTCTCTCCCTGCCCATCTCCTGTCTTCCATCCCCTTTGAAAAACATCCCCTTACCTTTTGTTATCTATGTGTAGCTATTTTTGTTATACTTTGATTTCTCACCATTACCTTTGAATCAGTGTTTCCTGTGATTTTCTTACATGAATATCACTGTTTCACGGGGAGGATGTGGACTGTAAATGGCGTATTCCTCTATTCATTCGGTCAGAGACTGAGCTAAATTATACTCAAGGACCTCTGTGTAAGGGGACTCTTTCATGCCTTTATCTAAGTTTGATAATAATATCGTAAATTCAATTCGATGCTATGAGGAAATGTGAAGTCTTTTAAGTTTGTAGTTATATTTAATAGGGAAGGGCGGTATGGATTTTGGACAACCAGAAGGTGCATTGCGAGTACTAGATCAACCCTAGTAATTATCTTTGTGATATCTTTCTTTGTGAAGTGCTTATCAGTTATGTGAACAAGTTATGAGTTATGATGTGAGGAGCTTCATGAGGAGATCAGGGATGAACTCCCAGGTAAAATAGGCAAAACAAAACTTCAGCTCAGACACCAGACATGCCTCTACTGGATGAAAGCCAAAACAAAACTTCAATCAGAATAAATTTTGTACCATTCAAGGAAAATCAGAGATCTGGAAGCACGGCGTGGCTCTATTTCTGATATTGCTGTAACTGAGGAACACCAAGTCAGCTTCAAGGAGAGATACCTGGTCAACCACTAGTTATAATGAAGAGATGCTCTGAAGTGTGGCAGAATCGAGGACCACATTCCTTTGTTATGAGTGGATGGCAATTTTTAAATATGATAGTTACTACTTATGTTTGAAATTTAGTGCAAACATTGTTGTGTAGTGGATTACGTATAGGCTTTAAAATTAGTTGGCCTCCACTGGCCAAATAGCTCAGTAGATTATAGCACCTGCAAGCAAGTGCAGGGGCTGGGGCTTTGATCCCTCAGTTTACCATGCATGCACGCCCTGCCCCCAGGGCACCATGAGATGGCAACTGAGACTGGGAGTGGTGGTGCATATCTTAATCCCAGCTCTTGAGAGGCTGTTAAACTCACTACGAGTCTGATCTAGTAATGAGAACCTAAACATCCTGTAGACCCTTAAAATTTCAATAATAATAATAAAATAATTTCACCTAAATCCAAATCTTGGATCTGACACTCACCACCTAGATAGACTGAGTGAGAAATAGAATATCATTAATATAGAGATGTCTATTTTGTACCTCTCCAATTGGTATTTCCTGTCAGTCCACTCCATAAAAACCTTATTTTGTCTTGCTGTAGCACAGATTTATCTATTTCCGAAGTATGTTTATATGAAAAATCATACAATATATAGTTTTATTTGACTTTTCCTTCATCCAGTGTGCATGAGACTTATTTGTCCTGCAGAACTGTAGTTGACCTATGTCCTGTCTTGTCAATGTATGCACATCATAAGCAAATTTATCAATTCATTTTAATCCTAATGGACTTTCCCACTGTTTTTAGTTTTTGAACTATTGTGAAGAACACTGTGATGACCTATCCCATTGAGAATGTGTCTTTGTACTTTGTTGGAATTAACTGAGTATCAGCTTTAAAGCTACAAGAATCCAGAAAATGTCTTGAAGTTTCCCCAAATTGCATTGATTAAAAGCCTTTCCTACATTACTTACTTTCTAGATTTCAGGGCAATTTATTCTCCTTAACCCAATTGTACATGGTGAGAGACCCCCCATGACAACTCACATCATTAATCTAAAGAACTTGTCCATGGCTCTGCCTATGGCATTTTCTCTAGTATTCGCATTGCCATCCAAATCAGTGTCTACTGGGCACCTATTTGGCCACCTACATTTTACCACCTCTAAAAATTCATCAAATGTTCAAAAAGAAATAATTGATATGAAGAGGAGGGTCACACTTGTCCAATTTACATAGGACCATCTTGAAATGACATTAACTTTGACGCTAGAGAACATAAGTATCTGAACACATTACTAATGTTCAAATCTAACTCTTTCCACTGCCTCTCCCTAAATAAATAGCTCTCTGTTCTGCCCATTATCTACTTTATCTTTCTTCAGCTTTACTTTGCCATCTGTACACTGCATTGTGAGCAGTTTCCAAATGTAATGTAACCTTTTCTTTAGGAACTGCAAGGAATCTAGCAGTCTTTTTTCTTCTTTTCTATGGTCAGTGCATACAACATGTAGTGGGAAATACAGAGGTGGAGTATATACATCTTTATGAGCTCTGTCATTAGCCTAGAAAAGAGTGAAATAAGTTGTTTATAAATTGGTTCTTGTCTCTTCAATTTCTTTTTCTCTTATGCTATTGGATATAATAGTTTCATTTTCAGAGTGAAATCTGCTGACCTGCTCTCTGTCCTTCTCTGTGTGCTCTTTCATTCACCACTGGGGTCACTTTCACCAGTGCCCTCAATAACTGGCTGACAAGTGCTTTTCAAAAGGTCTGAAAAGTGTCTCTGTCCTAGGCAGCATTTGCATCCAAATCCCCAGTGATCTTTGCTGAGCACAATGTACAGTTTCTGCCAAAAGCTCTAGGCAGTGCAATCCAGTTGCAGACAGGACTGATATCAGCTGCTGGTCAGGTTACGAGCTTTATGAGAACCATTTAGTGCTTGTTTTTGCTCAGGGCAGTCTTCCAATTCAGTTGCTTTCTGACAACTTTGTGAATTGGGATTTTAAAAAAATCTTTGAGTAGAGAGTGGGGTTTCATGAAAAAAGATCACCCTTGTTTTGGCCTTCCTGTTTAGTGTCAAGGTCACTAACAGAAGAATTTTCTTGCAGTTTGAGGGGTAGCTCTAGATCTTCATGTTGGCATAATCCCTCCACACTCAGCAAAACAGTTCAGTCTTGTTTATTGGCTGTGTCTGTCAGGTTGTCTCCGCTCATCATGGATGGCTTAAATTGTCTTGTGTACTTCCTCCAAGAAAAAGATTCTCATGACAGCATTGTGCAAGGAACCAACATATTACTAACTGTTCTCAAGCTATTATGCATGTATGTATGTATGTATGTATGTATGTATGTATGTATTTGGCTGACTCAAGCAGCCTTAAGGGTGAGTGACAGGGTCAAGCAGTCATTCTCTGTGTCTGACTGGGGTTCCCTGCCCAGGTGCTTAAACCACAGAGCTAACTGGAAATCCCCCAAAGCTCCTCCTCGTTCTCTAGCTGAGATACCATTATAGCATATTTTAATGGAGGCAGGCAAATTTAAATATCTTATTGATAATACATAAATTTACAATGAGTTCCATTTCACTAAAACCCAAAGAAGTGCAAATGGAAAAACAAACAAACAACAAAAACAAGACTTTTAAGATATAAATTTAGTTTGCTAAACTTCTTGAGATAACTATTTCTTTATTTCATTAATCATTGTTGCAGTAATATTCAAGTGTCTATTGTCATAAACTATCAGAGTGGAATTTAACATTCTTGTTTAAGTCACATTGTACTACCTTCATGCTGAGGATATTAAATGCAGGACTCAGGGCCCCCTTTATACTGTGCAAACATGGAACGACAAAGCTATATCTCCAGCTATCTTTCATTTTATTTTTATTATTTTATTCTGAAACAGAACTCACAAAATTGTGCAAGCTAGCTTAAAATTATAATTTTTCTTGTCTCTTCCTCCCACGTAGCTCAAATAACAGTCAGGGGTTACTATGAATCACTTCACTTTCCTAACAGTGCTCCCTTCACTTGTGAAAGTGCATGTTGCTTAGTCATTCTTAGGCAATACAAAAGTTCTCACTGAGCACGTCCACTGGAAACCATGTGAGCACCATTGCGTCACATAACACCAACTCCAATTAAACATTCAAAGAATGGCAACAGAACCTTGGAATGTTTTCTGCACGTATGTTTTCCAGTCTGTGATGTGTTACACCCTAAGTGATCACCACCCTCTGTGTGCTTCCGGGTCACAATCTGCTCTTGTGAGAGTGGTCTCCTCCTCTCCTGTGAGAATCACTACCTGCTCCTAATTCAAAGCATTTTACTCAATGCTCACAGACCATCTCTGGTCCACCCAGCTGTGAGAGGCCACTGAAGGTTCAATGAGCAGATCTCAGCTCTTCTGTCAATCATCTTGTTTTATATTTTTTGAGTTGTGGGAGTAAAATTAACACCATGTTTAAGAACTTTCTGTTGTAAATCACTCTTGGAAAAAAAAAAGACTTAAATACACACAAATGTGGCTATTTAATGGACATGGGACCATATTAGAGAGGATCACACAAGTGTGAATGTGGTATCTGGAATGGAAAGAAATCTAAATCTTACACTCCAAATTTTGATAATGTGACTTATAAGTGAAATCTAAATTTTTGGCCTTTTGTTCCATTTGCAAAATAGCCATTTGAAGCCTAAAATTTATTGTCACCAACCTACCCATCATGACTCAGGAAAGCTAGCTGAGGCAGACAGAGATGTATCTACTTACACCTTTCTTGAACTGCTGCTAAAGGACCCTAGGAAGTAGCCAGCCTGCAAGGATTTTATTCTGGAACAATAACACAAGCCATGGTAATGCACCAAGGGTTATCTTGTTTCAGAGGTTGAAGAGTTGGACAAGAACCTGAGCATTTCTAGCCACTATCTATAACCTCTTATCTCAGGATATTGCAGTTCCAGAACATTTTACAGTGGTTTTGACTTGTAGGAGGGGTGAGGGACTTGGTCAGTCTGAGGCCACATGACAAACTATCGTATCTTTTATGAGTGAATATTAAAAACTCCTACCATATCTGAGAACTTGCCAAATTCGTTTACATTTGCCAAATAGACACAGCTTCTTCATAGTGGGGTAATGGAACTATTTCTATTCATTTGAAAATATGGCAATGCCTTAGTCTGCAGCCCATGTCCAAGGCTACAGCTCAGTCTGGTAGAGGCTGCCTATCACTAATGTCCTCAGTAATTGCATTAAACAAGTGTGCAAGGTAAAATTGCTGAAATTCTTATCAATAAAACCTTAGATCTTGAAAAATAAAATAGCTATTTGACTCTTCCACCTATAAAAATGCTTTCCCGTTATATTTATTTATCTGTGGAAGTAAAATTAACACCATGTTCAAGAACTTTCTGTTGTAAATCACTCTTGGAAAAAAAAAAGACTTAAATACACACAACTGTGGCTATTTAATGGGCATGGGACCATATTAGGGAGGATTACACGAATGTGAATGTGGTATCTGGAATGAAAAGAAATCTAAATCATAGCGCCCACCTACACTGGTCTTTCCCCCCACCCATATCTTCTTTCCTCTCAATAGCACAATCTGTTTGTCACTGGGCATTAGACTAGAAAATCAGTCACTGGCCCTTGAATATTTTCTTGGTTATTATTATCCTTTTTCCATAAATCACCTATGATTGGTGGGTAGTACTGAGATGGGTCCACCACAGTGTATAGCTTATGTTTTGCCAACCACGTACACTTAGATACAGCTCCTTAATTATCATGCAATAAAGTTAAGATAGCCAGCATCTGTTGTCTTTCTGGTTCTTCAGACTGTAGTTTCTACTTCATTCAACTCAAGAGACCAAATGAGACAGACGCTTCTCATGAAGTAAATATTATGAATCCACCCTCAAACCGCCACATCAGACTAATTTTCAGAGTTTCTACAGTGGTTCTTTCATACAAGTGTACAGCCACTTGGTATCTGTCACCTCCAAAACAGTATTTTCTCTTTCTTTCTTTTTTTCTTTCTTTCTTTCTTTCTTTCTTTCTTTCTTTCTTTCTTTCTTTCTTTCTTTCTCTCTTTCTTTCTCTCTTTCTCTCTTTCTCTCTCTCTTTCTTTCTTTCTTTCTTTCTTTCTTTCTTTCTTTCTTTTTCTTTTTTTTTAATGCAGGGACTGAACTCAGGACCTTGTGCTTGCTAGGGAAATGCTTATTCTACTGAGCTATCTCACCAGTCCCAAAACAGTATTTTTGAATAAGTATTCTCTTGTGACAGAGATGTAGTCTCCTTCTACATGGCCTATTTTGAGAATTTATGCTAGCAAGGATTTGTTGGTCTTCCATTATTTCTTCATGAAATGGCTTTTAACAGAATACCTTGGGATTCCACAGCCTGCAGGAAATCAATGGTGGAAAGTACTTTTCCAGAGGATGTGTGGGCTAAACATGCTATGGACACAGAAGTCATCTAACAGCTACAAAATCTGACGCTAATCATTATTTATCAACCCTCAAAATTTTCTCATCCACAGGTCTGTTACAAGAACAAATGTGACAACCAGGTCATGGTAATTTTGTTAATTATTATTTTCTTTCACATTCAACATCTAGCTAAATTTCTTCCATTCTTTCCTCACAGATTTAACTACCATTACATCAGAAATTTCCTGTACTTTCTCACCTAATCTATTCTCAAAGAGAGGATTTGTGGGTTTAAAAGACAAGATAAATTGTCAAGGTGAGTTTACATAAATCATAGCCCTTACCTTCACTGGTCTACACTATCCTTACAAAATACAGCAGTGCTTTATTGATGTAATTTTCCCTTAAGTTTTAATATATACATGTACACATGTATGAAGGATCTTACCTTGTTATTCATGATGTCAGCCACCAATTTTGCTCTTAGGTATATATGCAAATTCCAGATTTGGGCCAGAGACATAGCTCAGTATCATAAGCACCTACCTGGAAAGTGCAAAGCCCCGAGTTTGATGCCAGGTAAAGAAAAAAAGTCTTCAGATTTGGTTTGTAAATTTCTAGTAAGTTACATTGGCATTTAGAGTAAGATTGTATTGAACTCATAGCACATTTTGGGTGTAATTGACATCTTTATAAATGTTTAGTTTCCATATTCGTGACCAAGTCATATTTCTCCATTTACCTAAATCTAAAATTTATTTTAATTTGTAATTTGAAACATAAACAAGGTTAGCTTATACTTTTATTTTCACATAATATGCACTTCTAGATTATGGATGCCTGCCTTATTTTTGTACACACACACACACACACACACACACACTTATCCATATATCTTTGTGTGTGATTCTGTAAAAGAGCTCATAATGTCAGGGTGTATTTCTGTTTGACTACTTGGCATAATTTGCTGATAGAACATTAGAATTTACTTTAAAGTATTGGGTATCACATTATATTTAACTAGCATATATACAGATATTTTCCTCTTCTTCTATTCTAGAATCCATTCTCTGCCTTTCTTCCTATAACCCCAATACAGCGAATCTCGAACACTTTTCACTTCTTAGTACTCTATGGTTAATGCCTTCCTCATTACTCTCTTCTCTTTTTGATTTCCAACTACGTGCATATTAAACTATTAAACCAGTTTCATAATTCATAATGTTCTTTCTGTCTTCTTATTTTACTTTGTTTCTTTTTTGACAGCTTGTTTTGACATGTCTACAAGTTATCAATCTTTCATTTCAGAGTAACTAATCTGTCATTTAATCTTCTTCATTGTACTTTTCTTGTCTCCAGTAGTTCAGTATACAGCTTCTAAAAAACAACACCTAAGTCTAAATAATTTTTGGACACAATGCATTCAATGTCTTTGCATAATTCTTTCAATGTCCTTATTGGCTAATTCAAACACCTGTTTCTTTTCTAGATATATTTCAATTGATTGCTAACATCATTGAAGTTGCACTTCATTCTTCTTTTCATACTTGGTGAACTTTGATTGGGCAATAGATATTTGACTTTGATATTGCAGAGCGATGCATAATTGGCATTCCTTTAAACATCCATGACTTTCCTTCTAGCCTCTGATTAACTTTCTTGAAAATAACTTGATCTCTTTATGTCTGACTTTTATAATTTAGTAGGCATATCAAGAATAACACTCAGCTCAGTCTCAACTTGTTTCCTGATATACAGATAAAACTTTCTTGGTAATACATATAAGGCCCTATGAATTGCTTTTTCTGTTTTGATTTTCACTTTACATGCCAGAAAAGAGCACCATTCTCAGCTTTGTGTGAATACTGAACACTATAGCCTCTCATCTCCTTACCTAATCCAATTTTGGCCAACACTCAGTGAGTTTCTCTACCTGGTTGTGGTCAGAATTCTGTAACTCAGTAGGAGACAGAGACTCTTTGCTCCAGAGTTTTGCTGACCATAATATAGTCTGTGAGCTCTGCCTACTGTGGGTATGCCGGATTCTCTATACATTGTCTCTTCAACACAGAAAGCTTTGTAGATTCCACTGTGTGCTCCTTGTTGTCTTGGAATACTCACAAGATAGTAGGCCTGGGTTTACCACAGAGTTACCAATTGCAAGTTACATCTAAGACGTTTGATGTTCAGAAAGCCAGTGATGTTAAACTCAAGTACATATGTTATAGACAAATAGTATCATCAAGCTTCTCTTCTGGAGAGTTAAGCATGTAAGATTACAGACCAGAAATTAGAGAAAAAGAAGGGCTGGAAGGTGCCAATATTTTGGCCCTAGCCCTTCAAGTTCAGTGAGGCCTCAGAATACAACAGAACCTGTATTGTAGCCTCCTATAACTCAGTGGTTTCCCAAATTTGCTGTTCAAGGAGATTATAGGGACACAGAGGAAAGGGCCTGATGATGTATAGTGTGCCTAAAGAGAGTCACCTAGAGAGAAAACATTCTCTCAGGCTTTCGCAGAGAGTGAACTGGTCAAGCAATGTCCATGACTCATCCAGACGGCTGACATTGACAGCAGTTCTACAAAGCACTGTACATGTTTTAAAGTAAATCCTGAGGGGATCAGACTGACCTTGGGAGACACAAAAGTTACATGCTCTGTTATACAGGTTTAAATTGCCCTTAACCAGCCAGCAGAAAATTTTAACCACAAGGCACAAAACATAAAGCTAGATTAGTATGCTGTGATATAAAAGGCTTCAATTAACAGTTTCTAACATTGCCAGTTCTGCCAATAACCCACTATGATTATGGAACATTAGATTATATATGCAAGTACTTTCCCTTAATTCAGTGAGAAGAAATTTTTTGTATCAGTAATGATTAGAAAAATTATCATTTCTATATCCTGTGCTCTGAATAACTACAAGGAGGACAGCAATATGTATTGTATCAATTATTGGGAATGTGCTACTAACATGTATTGAAACTGTCACATTGTTATTTTTTATCAAAAGTAATAAAAAAGGATCATGTGCTAATGTCAAATATTTTAAAAGTTACTGTTTCATATTTTCTTACCTCTTCACACATTTTAAAAACAAAGTAAAGTTAATCTTTGTTATACATTGGATTCTTGTAGCATTTTAAATGTTTATTTCTGAAAACTATAATATTTTGTTATTTATGTTGGAGTCTAATCAATTAAACATGCACAGAATTGATTTTTCAACTAAAATGAGATCATTATCTATTCTTGTTCCTCTTGTTTGTTAAACAAGAAAAGATTTGCTGACACATTCAAAACTACATGAAAATTTTCAGTGTTTCCCACCAAATTGCTAGAAACTCTTCATTGACAAATACTTGGAACTTGTGTAATGGTAGATGTTGAAATCTTAAGTCTATGATCAGGTTATAGGTTAAGGAATTTCAAACGTCTTCCACTGTCAAATTTTCAGCCTGAAAAGTAGAATAAAATAAAGGTTTCTTCCGCTACAAGCAAAACTAGACTTCATTCTTGTCTCGTCTTCCTTTCCTTGGTGGTACCAGTGATTGAACATAGGACCTTGCTGTTGTCACGCAGGCACTTCATGCCATACAGCTATGTCATTGGTCCCTTCCAGGTAGATTTAAATAAGATGTGAGGCTTGCTGATATCCTTCCTAACTCCAAAATCTGAGTAACAGCATAAATACTGCAAGTACTTCCTTTTGAATATTTGAATTTTAAAAAGAGTTTGTCCTTTTAACCCCAGGAAGTTTTCATTTAAAAACAAGACTCTGGATAATACTGTCTTGCACAACTGGTAAATGTGACAATAATGTCAGCAAAAGAAGACTGGTTACCACCCGTTCCTCATTTGTAAGCTACTCAGTGAAGTCTGCACACTGTGTCCTTGCAACTCACCTTTTTGTTAAACACCCCCATGAGATCTCTCTCTCCACAGAGCTAAGAGAGATTTTCATTTTACACTTACATAAAAAATGTCTTATTTGTTCAGGGTTTAGTTTTTTAGAAAAAAAAAAGTATTCCTAGGTGAGTTCAACTGAGTTTGATAAAATTCACAATTTCGTTGCAGTACCCAGATGATTTTATTTTATTTCTAAGAGTATTTCACACTGGCTGTTCTCTGTGGAGCAAACAGTGTTTCAGGGTTTCTTTTATGCTTGTCTCACATAGTATTCCTTTGAGGAAACACCTATCAATCTACAATACAGACTCTTGCAATCCCAGCGCTGAGGAAGCTAAAAACTGAAGGCTCACTGTGAGTCTGTGCTGCATAGTGAGACCTGTAACAAACACATAAAAAAAAGAAAATTCAACAGAATTCTCCCAAAAGATAAGTGTTTCTGGACATTAAGACAAATTTTCAATTATGTTTAAGCTTATATTTGTTTCAAGCAGCTCTTTGGAGAACAAACTGTTTTGCTAATATCACCATTCTTGTAGAATGGGCACTATGACATTCAACAGTGAAGTCTGCTAACTCATCCGTTGCTTAGACAGCATTTATTTTCCAATTTCCTAAACAAAACCTGTAAACATCACAGGGAATGTCCTCAATATATCAATTTATCAGCTTCTTTTTTTTTACTGTACTAGTTTTTAATTATGTGATTTAGTGGTAATCAGTGTTTTCACACTTGCTCAACCATGATCACCAGGCATATCCATACATCTCTCCCACTCAAAACAAAACTCTCTGTCTCTTAACCAGTGCCTCCACTTACTTCCTGGTGTCAGACCCTGACAATCACTATTCTGCCCATTTAAAAATTTTGGTTTTCCTGGGTATATCACGAAGCTGCAATGATATAATATTTCTTCTTTTTTGACTTTTTATTAATTTCAATGAAAAAGAAATAGTAATGAGATAGTTTTAAAACAGGTCAATAGGACAGTTGCAATAATTAATACATTGCATACTGTTGTCTTCATAGTAGTTATTCAGAGTACAGGATACTGACATCAGCCTGAACCAGTCAAAAAATTCATTCTCAAGTTTGGGCCAGCCAAATAGCTCAGTAGATTAAAGTGCCTGCTAGCAGGTACAAGGGCCAAGGGCTCAAGCCTGGGCCTGCCATGTCAGCCTCACCCCTGCCCCCAGGGCATACTGCAACAACTACTGAGACTGGGTGTGGTGGCACAGGCTTGTACTCCAAGGTCTTGGCAGGCTGTAAACAGGGGGTGGGGGGCGTCACTAGAAGTCTGATTTAGTAGTGAGATACTGAACACCCTGTAGACCCTTTCTAAAAATACAAAGAAAGAAAGAAAGAAAGAAAGAAAGAAAGAAAGAAAAGAAAAGAAAAGAAAAGAAAAGAAAAGAAAAGAAAAGATATGGATATGATATCTTCTCTAAACAATATTAGTACAGATCTTTCTTCCCTTTGAACTAAGAGAAAAAAGTTGTATATCTATTCTATTTTTATATGCATATATTATTTTCACTACAAAATGTTCCTTCATTTATATCTGCCTTTTTTTGTTTTGTTTTGCCAGAGACAGGTATTCCATTGCTGTTAGAGCAGGTGCATATGCAGAAGTCTGTAAAAGACATTTTCATACTTGATGCCAGCTCAAATATTGTAAGTACTTGTATTCAGCAAAATAGCACACTATAGAACAATACATCACAATACAAGTGGATTACCAACAGAACTGGCATTTTCAGAAGTTGATGACTTGAGCCTTTTACAACTCAGCATATTAATATGGTATTACTTTTTATACCTCATGATTACATTTCTCTACTGGATAGTTAAGACCAAGTTAAAGCAAGGCGTATATAATGAAAAATGTGGCTTTTGTATCTGACAAGGCCAGTCAAATCCCCTCAGGATTTACCCTGAAACCACATACAGCAGTTTGTAGATCTTTTGTCAGTATCAGTGATCTGGATGAGTCACGGTCATTGCTTGACCAATTTGCTCTGTGAAATCCTGAGAGAATATTTTCTGTCTAGGTGACTCTCCTTAGGCACACTATACATTATTGATCCTTTTCCACTGTAGCCACATAATCTCCTTGAGCAAAATATTTAGGACATTGCTGAGTTATAGCATATCACAGCACAGGTTCTCTTATGTCCTGAGTTCTCACTGATCTTGAAGAGCTAGGAACAAAATATTGGCTATCCTTGCAGTACTTCTTTTTCTGTAATTTTTGGTCTGTAGACCTCAGGTGTTATCCCTACAAAAGAAGAGCTTAAACATATTGTCATACTGTAACATAAGTAGTTGAGCTTAACATCATTATCTGTCTAAATATCAAGTGCCTTAAATATAGCATGGAACTGGTATTTTACAACAACAGTTGACATTCTACACTTTAAATTCCTGTAGAATGTGAAAAAACAATTACATATTTTTACACAGAAATTTAAAAGCCAAACCATATACAACATTGTAGTAGGACAATCCTATGACTTTTGTCCTTTTCTTTTGTTTCCTTAAAATGCCTTTTTTTACACAAGCATTTACTTGAAAGAGAGTATAGCAATAGTTGGTATGACATTAGAAGCAGTATGCATTTGGAAGACCAGAATGATAGGTTTTCCAACTGTGGATTTAGTATTATACATTACTGTCCTCAGTACAGTTGCTTAGTCCGCAGATATCAGCATATATAGATAGTCAGTGTGAGAATTCTACCAATTAATTACTAGTTTCAAAAACCTGATGGAGTTTCTTAGGACCATTGCTTTAACCATCTTGTTTACATAGATATATGGTTTGTACCTGCCATGTTTCTTAGCTTTTCTCCGTGCTCTCTTACAGAAGATATTCATAAGTTTTTTTTTTTTTTGTCCTTGAAGTGGTATTTGCTATTTTGTACTTGCCAAGCAAGCACTTATGCCACTGAGCTATATTCCTGGATATGAATATTTCATGTTCCTTTTCAAATGGTCCTCAGCAAGCTTGCTTCAAATTTCTTAGTCTATGAGCAGAAGTGAGATTCATCTTGTTGCTCTGCTTTTCTTGTCTTTCTTCCAGTTGGTAATCTAATGTAGTTCCATTACATGTACCAGTTATAACACGCTACATTTGTAACTGTCATGTTTAATTTTCTACTGTATGGAGCTACTCATTTGGTATACTCTATTATATTTTAAAACTTCTTAAACATAATAGTTCCAAAGTGCAATTTGAAAACTTCCTCACCCACATTATTTCTTCTCTTCTACATTGGCCACATCTCAGAAAGTGATTACCACTCTCTATCCAGTCATTCTTGATTTATTTAAGATACTTCAACAAGTTATCCACTGGAAGTTACTTAAAATACCCAGAAATTTTTCACAATTCTTAAGGCTGAGAACGCGAGACCAAATAATTGGCTGAATCAGCATCAGAAAAGACGTAGTTTCCTGGCTCACATTTGGCAACTCTGCTTGATCCTCATGTGGAGGAAGAGGCCAGGCTGCTTCCTGAAGAACCCTAGCACCTTCCTAAGGCAGCACTGAATCACTTGCACAAAGCCGTATGTCTCATACATCATGTGGTGATTAAGTGTCATCATACACATTTGGAGGACACAAATACTCGAGAGCTCAGCACATTCAGACGAGAAGGTAGTGATTGCTCTTCATTCCTTTTCCTTTCCCTCTACCATCATTCACTGAATAATCCTTCCAATTCAACAAGAAATATGACAGCCGTGACATTTCTTACTAACAATAAGACACTCCTCTACTTTGAACACCTGGTGAATTCCGATTATCTTTTGCTCAAGCTTTGGTTTTTTCACTTTAAAATGACATTCTGCTCCTCAGCAAAGTAACCATGGGTGGGCTCTGACACAATTCTGGCTCAGTTTCCGTTTAGCATGCTCAGCCCATATCAATTTATTCTAATAAGGCATGCAGTTTTCAGTCATTACTATGTTGACATTCAGTATGCTTTTCTGTATTCCACTAATTCTATTTCTTAGGGAAACCATCTTTCAGGTCTAAATTTATGAGGTCTTTTTCCTGAAATATAACCTGTGATCCTCTGGAGTCTGAGATTCTGCAGTATGGAACCTGGATATTCCCACTATAATCCATTACTTCATCAATATTAAGGATGTGGTTGTCGTTATGCCCTCACCAGCCAAGTCATCGTGTCATGGTTGGCCTTGTGAAGTTTGTGCTGAAGGAATAAAGGAAAGAAGCAAGGGAAGGAGGGAGCAAGGAGAAAGAAAGGAAATTATTTGAAAGAACTAATTTGCATTATTTTTATGCTGCATATTTTTCTTTAGATTCATTACATATTCAAAACTACTGTTTTATGTTCTAGCTTTAAATACTAACTTATTTTGAGCTCTAGCATTCTGTTTGGTATGAGAAATGAATTAATTTTATCCATAATAGTATTAACATTTTATTTTGAGTATATGCCTTGCCTTACTTTATCTAGAACTTCACTGTCATTTTTTTTCAAGATAGTTGTCAAAATAGTTCTTTTTTAAAAGATATTTTTTAATGCATTTGCTTGTTGCAGGGTCTCACTGTATATCTCAGACTCATGGTAATCCTCCTGCTTTCAGCCTTCCCAGTGCTGGGACTGCACACAGACTCTGGCCCAGACTCTGGCCAGCTTAGCCCACGCTGGGGGCAGGGCTAGCACAGCATATGTTGCTCCTCGTGAAACTGCAGTCTCTGCACTTGCCTAAGCTTGTCTAAGCGGGAGCTTTAGTTCACTAAGCCATTTTTCTGGCCACATACTAGTTTTAATATTTTTATTTTTAAATTTGATGGAAGACAGTTCCTGCTATGGTTCCTTCTAAAATCCTATTGCTCCTTTATGTTCCTATGTCAAATACATTAATATATTTTTAGAGAATTTTAATAGATTTTTAGGTTTTAAGCTTTGTACTTCAAGTAAAACAATAGCATAAAATGCTGCATACTAAATATTTGTCAAATATTTAATATTAATGTAGAATATATCTTTCATTAGACATTATTGTTTTGTTCCTGATTAAGATTATATCATTTAATCTGTTTAGAAATATTTTCTGATATTTGAATTTGCTGTCCTTTTTATTTATGTTTCGTATTTTTCATTAGACTCAACAACATAATCTATTTTTTGTTCATATTTTGATTGAACAAAATGTCTTACATGTATGTATGTTTTATTCCTTTTGTTAAAATTTGTGTTTCCCTATATATGAAATTCTTTTCTGATTTGCTTTCACTGGGCTTAATCTGTAAATTATCAATTAGATGAAATTTCTAAAACTAGATTTGGCTTGATCTATTCTCATGGATTTGGTGCTACACAATTACTCTTCTTAAGAATAATCACTCTATCTCTTTCTCTCTGGCTCCTTGATAGTTACCTTCGTAAGATGTCTTTTGCCGTTCTCAGTTCTGTTCTTGTGAATTTACTCCTCTTTCTGTTTTCCAATTTTCTCTATAAACGTCTCATGTTCTATGCATATTCTCTTTGATAATTTATTATTTCAAAATTGTCATTTTTCCTGCTTATGGTCCGGAAGGCCTTATATTTTATCCAGGAATCTTTCTTGATCAGCGCATGTCATTTTCCTTTTCTGGTGCCTCCAGCTAAAGTTCTCATTTGTGCTCCAATGTCTAAAACGTAGACATTTATACCTTATTCCCCAACCACAAGCAGCATAAATAAAATTATTTCATTTCCTGCTCCACTTCCAATTTGTTGTCATCGTTATTTTTCTCTCCCCTTCTCAGGCTAAAAGTTTTCACCTTTTTCTTACTGTTAACCACTTTTGTTTCCGTTCAGCTTTTCAGTACTTTGGTGTAATGTACCATTGTCGTAACTCCCTCCTGTGATTCTTATGAAAAGCCTTCTGGGCTTTCTAGTCTTTCCTGCCCAGTATTGCAAAATAAATCTATCTAAAAGGTGAAACATTTCACTAGACTTGACAACTCCCTCTGCTGTCCAATTCCCTGTCTTTATGATGTACAATATTCGACTGTAAAGGAAAAATATATCAGCACCATCTGTGCCATGTCTGCTTCCAGTGAATAAGCCACTGATTTTTTTTTTTTTTTTTTAGTATCAATTTGATATGGCCTCCCAGTCTTTCTTTCAACACTTTTGATGAGTGCACATTGTAAGCCAGGAGTTGTTCCACACTTGGCCAATCGAAGATGAATAGAATATTATCATAAGTCAATATTCAAATGCAAGTGAGACTTAAATATCTAAACAGGTAAATTAAAGCAACATACTGCATCAGAAAGACATGAACATAAATCTATGGCATCACATGTTATTGAAAAGAAAGTAGGAACATTTTTTGTGAGCACCATATTTTACAAATAATTCTATATTTTCAGGAAATTCTGTGATTTTGATCTATATATGTGAAGGAAGGGAGTGGAAATATATATATATATATATATATATATATATATATATATATATATTTTACCAGAGAATACGATGACCTTTGCATTTCAGGTCAAAAGACCGGGCATATGAGAGAAGAAAAGAAACAAAAGGGAACAAAAAATGGTTGTTTCTACAGAGAAACTGGGGAACTCCTGACACTGAGATAATATAAATTTATTCTTGGAACAGAGCCATTTATTAGATGCATTCAATATTTCCCAAAAGAAAATAATCAAGTCCTTGTTGACCTAAATATTATTACTTCCATTAGGAGAGTCAACAGTTGCTTCAGGTAAATGATGTAAAATAGGTCAAAAATCTTTCACATGAAAGTCTAGAACTTAAAATACTCCCAAATGTGAAA